>JAQIXJ010001567.1:0-19893 GCA_034700185.1 Phthiracarus laevigatus | reverse complement strand
ATTAAAGTAAACATTATTAAAATATACAAAAATTTTAAAAAATGATAGAATATCATTAAAACTAATCATTATTTACACATTAGAATAAATGAAATATTATTATAACCAAGTTAGATAGATAAAAAATCAAGTCAGAAATTAATTTTGATTAAAAAAAATTTTAAGTAAAATCCGGCGTTTGTAAGGTCGGGCTTTGAACAATTAAATTTATCGGGTTTTCGTCGGGTTCGGGCTCAAGTCTGTCGGACATGGATCGGCTCGGGCCTTAAAATTTTCACAATTTCATAGTCTAGTTCAGATATTGCGATAAAGGGGTCAAAAATGGGTTAAATTATGCAAAAATCCGATCAAAATATTCAAATAAAGCCAAAACTGACCAAAATTGAAGTCAAGAGCTCCCGTTTTTTATATTTAAACAAATCGTCTAAATCTTTTAGAAACTTTTAATTTTATCAGTGCATTATATTTCTTTTTTTCGTTGATTTGAAATTTGAAAACATTTTAATATAGAGAATTATAAAATTTAAATACAGGTTATAATCAAATAAGTGGAACGCCTCTCTTACCCAAAGCGTTGTCTTCGGCACACTTTGTGTGCAAACCTCGCGTAATTTTCGCGATCCCTAAGACTGCCCGACCAATACCTAACCTAAACCACGCAAAGCCTTAATTATATGACTGATTACTCGATCAGTCTCTGGAATTGATTCCACTCGGAATCCCCAATAAAGAGGTGAGAAAACTATTTACGTTTGAGCGAAATATATTTATTTATTAATCTCAACGGTAAGTAACAAAAAGGCATTTTTATTTTATTTATTATTGTTATTATGGGCTGTAAATTATATAAAATTAGGGTAACGTAACGCTATTAGCTTACGCTTAATTTACTGATCGTTCGTCTGTCCGTTCCTCCGCTCGTTCGCCAAACCAAAACCAAAATCAAAAGCACAGCACTACACAACACTACACAAAATCAATTATAAAATTGATAATAATTATTGGCGAAACTAACAATAATAATTGGCGAACATAAAAATATTGGCGAAGATAAAAATAATTATGAATGCACTTCATGACAGTAGAAAACATTGTGTACGTGAAATTGGATAACGCCTATGTTTTCCGTTAGTCCTGCGAGCTTCATCGCCCCTTTGGGTCCGATTTCGTCCTCGAAATCCATTCCGTCGGCTGTCTTCCCGCCTCTTCTGCGGTCCTTCCTTTGTAGCTCTATCGATCTCTAGTTAAGGATAATTTTTGTCAATCACTAGCGTACATCACATGGAATATGAAGTTCCACGATAGGATGTGATTTCTATTTCCGTTCTCTTCCATAGTAGTAGTGGATCGATCTGTTGGTGTCTTACGGCTTCCAATTAGTGCCGATCGGACTATTAGGTTCCAAAACAGTTAATTTCCAGCCACCAATAAGGTGTTTCCTTCGTTGTCCCGTTGCCTATTATAAGCTCGATTGTCCACCCAAGTCTTCCATTTTACCGCTGAACTATTTTCCTGTCCAACAGTACACTTAACGCTTTGAGCACTTATTTGTAGATTTCACTCTAAATGTTGAAGAAATTGCCGCTTTGCGAACATTTGAACGTTATCTTTTTCGTGGTTAATGTTATTCTTTACTAAACCAATTGCTTCGATTCCAGAATTGTAACGTCACTTATCTCATGCAATTCCTACTTCATTCTCAATATCATCCAACGTTTATTTTCCAAATTCTCAGATGCAATTTCACTATAATCAGCATTGTGTGCCGACTCTCCTCAGGTTTCTACGAGTGTAGACACCTGAAGCAATTTCGTTGCATTTCCTTCATTATTATGACTTCATTACTCGAAATCTAATTCTGCACAAATAAATTTATCTATTTGTTCCTAAACTTTCTCTTCAATCAATTTTCGCGTTTTTCCAACTACCACTATGTATCCATAACAAGTAACTATACTGTGTAGTTTTGGAAGCTAAGTATTCCCATAAGCCAGTATGGTTACTACCTGCCCGGGCTTAGATCAAAAAATCTGTTACAACCGCGGGTGGCCTCACCACACCGTCCTCTACCATTGCTAGTTGCAATGGTAATCCGTGGTTCTCCGTGTGGAGCTTCCACTTAAAAAGTACTATTGTATTATAAATTATATCTATCTACTAATGTTGATTATGCGAATGCTATTTCTGAGCTGTATATTTACAAGGATACTATATTATCGCTTTTCTAACTATCGATTAACTTTCAAACTTTTCGGGGACTGATATTTATATTTACTATTTCTCAATATCCCGACTATCTTTGGCATTCTATATTTGCTCTGATCTTTATTCATATCGATTATGTGCTCTGCGCTCTTACTACCATTCTTATTCTTTACTAAATCTGGTTCTCTTGGCCCCTTTGGTACTGAACCTTACCCTCTTATCTAATTTTTCTTGTGTGCCGTGTGCCACACCTTTTCGGGTTTGTGTTCTATTGTGGACATCTACCTCGAAGAGTTCTAACTCATCGATTTCTTCATTCTCATTTACCATAATATCTCTATTCCATTTCCTATTTTCCTCCTCTCCTGAAATATTGCATTTTCTGTTAATACGTGCTATCATATTTATTCGCGCTTGCAAACAATCATTTCTATTATCCTTTAAGACCATTGTATTCTTAGCCCTGACTGACTGCTGTGCGGATATAGCTAAAGCTGCATTATTTTGTGTATTTGACTGCATAAGCTTTTCGACATTGTGCGCTTTATATGGGGCTTTGAACTGATTATCATCTAAACATTGTTTATCGCCTGTCAAAATCTTATCAACGAAAAATACCTTCCTAGTCTTCGGAATTATCACTTAGTTCATAGATCTAATAAAGTCCATTCCGAGTATAACATTAGGGGTTACTCCTAACAAACATGCAACAAGCATATACAAATCTCGGTAGCCCAATCTTATAGGAGCTTTAGCCATAACATATAATGGCGTACAACTCGTACCATCCACCTTCTTGACAGGTCCTCTCAACCATGGCATTCTATTACCGCCTATGGCATAAGCTACGTATGGTCTCACAACTGTCATACTTGCGCATGTATCTACTAAAGCTCTAAATTCAGTTCCATTTACTAAAATATCTACTTGTGGTACATCGGATAGATCTATGTTGGACATCGGTTAGGACATCGGACATGGTTCTAATTAAGATAATGGTAAGATCCCTTTATTAAAGTAAAGATCAAAATTCCTTAATTAGAATAAGTGTGGACGGACAGACGGACGGACATTTTCAAATCCATATATGTTTCTAAAAAGTCAGATAAAAAATACAAAAAAAAACAAAAAACTGGCCAAAATAGGCAAATTTAGGAAAAAATTACCAATATTAAGAATAAAATTTGAGTGGCATTTGCCGGTCTTTGTTGAAAAATAGTGATTTACAGACTCAAAATGGCAATATGTTACCAAAAAACTGGCCAAAATAGGCGAAATTAAGCTAAAATTACAAAAATTGATTAATAATTAAAGTGGCATATGCTGGTTTTTGCCATAAAAATAGTGATTTACAGTCTCATATTGGTCTCAAAATCTAGACAAAAATAGGGTAAATTCGGCAAAAATGTCAAAATACATCTCAAATATTAAAGTGGCATATGCCGCTAATAAGCGATAATAATGTGATTTTTAGTTGATTTCATTTGCTTTTAACATAATGTTTAACTTAGTACAGAAAAAATAATATAAAATAATGGGATCGAGCGCATGAAAAAAGCGAGCGGCCATAAACTAACTAAATTCAGATATTATGACCTTGTTTTAATTTTAAACCAATGAATAATTGAGAAAAATTTAATTTCAAAATATTTTGTAATTAAGATATGAATATAACTTTAAAAGTATCTTTAAGGCAAGTTTTATTCCACTAAATTTATGTTATAATATTCCGTTACATAGAATTATGCAAATTTTTAAAAATATAAACTTCGTACAGCTGTTTCAGAATGTATTCAAACTGTTTTGGAAACTATTCAAACAAAAGTTTGAAAACCGGTAGTCTTTCAGTAACTATACGAACGCTTTCAATAACTATACGAACAAACTAGTTGACCACTGTATGGGCTATTAATAAAGCCCGGATTTTGACATAAAAGAAGATAAAGATTTAAAAGAATATTTTACAGATTTTAGCTAAAAAGAATATTCGCTTATTTTAAAGAATATATATATAGTTTAATTGATTTTAAAGGAATATTAATTATGTTTAAGAGTATTTTGAGCGCATAGGCGAAATAATAACTTATACAGACAAATTTTAACTCAATATTCTTTTATTTTTATGACATTTACTAAGAAGGCTTAAAATATATATTCAGAATTTCTTAATTTCTTGCGTTAGTTTGGGTTAAAAGTTTGTTAAAATATTTTCAAGTGTAAATAGGGTTTTCCAAGTTTTAAACAATGGGGGAAAACGAAGAAATCTTAAAATTAAAACTTAAAAAATTTATGAACTGTTTTGAAAAAAATGCTTTTAAAACTGACAATGAAAAAATTTTGCTCAAAGCTTGTGATGAATGTGCTAATGTGTTAAATAAAAAAGAATACAAAAGAATATTTGTAGATATTTTTGAGAATAAATATTCGCATATTTTTCATTTTTTGGAGAATAAACATCCGGGCTTTAGCTATTAATAAAAATGTAAGAAGCGTAAGCTTGTACGGGCAATATCATTGTACTTGTGATTGAAAATATTTAATTTTTCCTATCCACTACCGTTCCATTACCGCACTCAAAATTTATACTGCCATTCCATTACCGGTAAATAATTTTTTTTCATTCCATTACCGTTAGTTTTTTCTACTCCACTACCATTCTACACATTACCGTTCCACCATTGAAAAATTTTAGCTCTACAAGCAACTCAATTTGGATTAAATTTTTTTTTTCGTGATTAGTTGTATAATTAAGTCGAAAAATACTGATTATTTATTGTTTTAAAAAATTAGTATTAAAAACTGCAAAAGAAATCTTTGTTAAATAAATACATTACTTAAATTTTCTTTATAAAATCAGATCATAAACTACTACCGTTCCATTACCACGAGCAAAAAGATCGTTACCTTTCCATTATCGGAAAATAAAATTATTTTCATTACATTACCGTGCCATTACCGGAGCTGATCTCCAATTCCACCACCATTCCACGGTAATGGAACTAAATTTTCAATCACTAGCTTGTAGGTATAGCATTCGTATAGTTACTGAACGAGTTTGATTACTGAAAGACGACCGGTTTTCAAACTTTTGTTTGAATAGTTTCCGAATCAGTTTGAATACATTCTGAAACCGCTGTAACAATCAATATTTATTTTGTGTTCAAAATTAGTTCTTATAATCAAATGCTAGAACATTATTATACAAGTACCATAATAAAATCAAAATATTAAAACTATTGCCTATGAAATTATTTAAAACGTTTATTACTGTAAGATCATTTATTTTTCATTCAAATCGAAGTTAATTACTACCAACTAAAATTTAATTTCGGACAGACAAATAAATAGATATTGCCATATAATCACTTGACTTTAATAGCGAAGTAAAAATTTCAATGTAAAATAAACAGAATTATTTTAAACTAATATACTTTCTTCAATTAATAAACTTATACAATAAAGGCGTAAATAATTTAAATCTCTATTCAAGATTAGTGTAAACGTATTACATAAACCTGTATGAGGTATGAGTTGTGATTAAAATTCATTCATTCATATAATTTTGGGAGAATATAAGCATTTGTATTGAGACATATTAAGCTAAGCTGGTTTTAGCAACAGTTTTTATTATTGGTGCCTACAGAATGGTCGACAATTCAATCTGTTAAGTGAACAAATGTTATTTTAGTATTAAAATTATTTGTTACAATTTTTTGAATCTAATAATTAATAGTTTTTCGCGAAAAAAAGTTATTGTAAATTTTTAAACAAAGCAATAATCAATTATAATTCCGTTTTGCAATAATCTTAAAATTTTATTAATATTTAGTACGTAAAAAACTAACCGTAAGTTATTAACGTTAACCAAACACTTAAGGTTTTTGTAGGTTTTTTCACCCAATCATGTGTTGGAAAATAATTGGAAAGTACAAACTTTAATTATTTTTACCTTAAACTAAAATTAAGCGTAAAATACAGAACTAAAAAAACAATTTAATGTAGTATTTCGATGTTTAAAATTTAATTTTGCATTATTTTATATTTTATACACTGTTTTGAGTAACGTCTGATAATACTTCTCATAGTTTGAATTAATTAATTAAGTTTTAATGGGATATTTTCTGATATTTAAGACTGATAACGTTTCTTCACAAATTATCATGTTATAAAACATATCGATAAGTAAACTTGAAAAAACATTTTTTAAAATAAAACAAAATATTACGTAAATAAATTTTTCAATTTGTTTTGCAATAATCGCGTAAAAGATTGATGCGAGAGATAACGCGGCATAAAATATTACTGAGGAAAACTTAAACGCAATAAATGCGGTGCTAATCAAATCGTTAACAATATAATCTAAAAGCAACGAAATTTTCAATGTTGCGCTCTATTCTGTTTAACCAAAGCTATTTGCGGATCGAAAAGCGAAAATACTATATTTATTAGACGAAGTTACGGTACTATTTGCGTTGAAACCACGTTATATCATACGCATTGTGTCCGCCAATAATGTTCAGTTTGCAAATATCAGCAAATACTGTACTCTATGGTCGAAATATCAATCTGTATTTTTTACTACGTTTGCATTTAATTACACACATTGAAAATCATTCAAATTAAATATTATATTGAATACATTATAATTAGTTGTATTTTTTTAAAATAATTGTTTGTTAATTGACGTATAAATTATTTGTGAATGCATTGATTATATAATCACTCATCAATTGTTTATTTAATCAGTATTTTAAGACAAATAACTCGTTTTGATTTTACTTTCATAATACAGTATATCTAATTTGTTGATGAACTTTATAATCACACGAATCAGCAATTAATATCGATTATTGTTTCAAAATTTAAGTTATTTACGATAAACATCGCGATTACAATCTAAAGGTAAGAAATTGAAAAAAAGTTGCAAAATTTTTAAGTTTATTTTTAGTTAAATATAATCTACTAATAAATATATTGTTTTTGACAAAATGTTTGACGTTTTACGTCATTATTTAGTGATATATTAGTAGAGAATATACAGTTGACCTCAATGCTCATTACGTTAGTTTCAACTGAATAAAGTTACAAATACCACGTATAACGTATAACATCGCACACTCCACTCACACACATATTGGCACATAATTAACCGAAATTTGTTACAAACTTCCCATAAGTAGTGCCGTATGCGATCGAAATACAATTGAAAAAAGCAGTTGATTAGTAGTGATTATTGTTTTATTACAATTTGTTATAATGAAATGGGTCGCACAACGGCCACATAACATGCACACCACAGCTGCAACAGCACAGAGTCAGAGAACACCGTCAGAATGTGGTACTGATATCCTTGAAATCAATACATTTAAGGGGATTCCTAATGGCGTGTTAGAAATTTAAAAAAGCTACGCTTTCCTATTAATAACTTAAGCATTTTTGCAATAATAACTGTTTAAAACATAATGTGGAAAAATCTCACAAAAAAGTTTTTTTGCTCAAATATAATAGTATTTACTCTAATAATATATTTGATATGTATTTTTTATTCGGTTGTGTGCTGTTAAGAGTGTGGAAAACCCTCGTTTTGCATCCCTCCTGCCGATCAAGTTTGATGGTGGGATTGGATGGCAAGTCATGCCTCTCCCAATCCAGGGTTTTTCCCAAGTAAACCTACTTTCAAAAATTCCTGTCCATGAATGCATTGGTATTATCAGATTGAGATTTAGTGAGTTTTAGAAAACATCGTGTATTTAGCCTTCTATTTTCTATCCGCTTTGGCTTTAATTACTAATAAGTTTGAGCCGTTTTTTAAGCTCATTATACAAATCGTTTTATTTTAACGCTATTATAATATTTCGCGAAGTATAGTAGTTTTCGTTATACAACTTTTGCATAATAACTTATTTTGTCAGTGATATATCTGTTTACATGATTTTGTGTATAATATTTGGCGCATTCCTAATCACAATCAGGTAATTTTTTAATTAAATTTGTTGTAATCCGCAACACAATTCATCATATTTAAGGTATGCTCATATTTTTACTATATATGTATGTAATTTGTTTGTTTCAGAGTCGAACGACTAACTAACTCCTCTAAAAGAATTGGGTTATGATGCTATTGTTGTCCCGAAAATCGTCATAAAGTGAAATAAAGTTTTATTATTTAAAAAATATAGCACAGAAATATGTCCGATTCATTTCGAAAATCTTATTCATCACAAAACAAGCAATCATTGCCTTCAAAAGATATGCATTGTTGGGATATTAATAGTGACGCATCCAGTATTGCTAAGACCACTAAAAGTGATTTTCCCGCAAAAACGTCAGCGTATGAGAAATTATTTGATTCCGGATATGATTCGACAACAGTTAGCAAGACATCGATTGATTTCGAAAGCGAGTTCGACGCTAAGCTCACGATTTCAAGTTCAAATATTGACGATAACGCGAAAGAATCGTCAAAAAAATGGTCTGATTCGGGCGTATGCATCACCGAATCGGGTTTAAGTATTGACAATACCGACTGTAATAGCAGTACCAACGATGATAACGAAAGTTCAAACGACGACTTCTATAGCGATGATCTAATGAGCGGTAAATCGCAATCATCGGCACTCTATGTTCGAGACGCGTACCAACAAGACCAAGACGGCGACACATTGTTGCATATGGCTATTATTAACGGTTTGCATGACGTCTCCTGTGTCTTAATTCGTATCGCACCTCATCCTGATTTTCTCGACATTTATAATCATTTATTACAGGTATATATACAGTATATTTATTCAATTTACAATTACGATCCTAATTTTTGAGTAATAGAAAATCCTTATGAATTTGAGTTTTTTTGTTGCGTCCGTTCTGCTCCCATAGGCGTGAGAAAAGGAGGAGCAGATAAAAAAGTTAAGTAACATTAATGAGGTTAGGATAAGGTGGGGAATTACTTTTTTATCTTCTTTTTTTCGATTATTGTTGAGATTTTATGCGAGAAAAAACTTGATGGCAGAAATACGGTTTATATAATTCAAACTTAAAAACAAAATAATTGTATTATAACTTAGCTGTGGGTTTAGTTGTAGAGCTTATTTAATCAAAACTTTTAACATTAGTTGTTTTTTTGTATAAAGTTTTATTTACGAAAAAGTTTTTATTTTTTGTTGTTTCTGATTTCGCGTACATTCTTAACGAAAACCTTTGAGTCGATTTGAATTTTATGGCATTCTCGAGGTCACACACTAGTCATGATTGTTTAGTAAATAAAATTTGCATTATATTGATATAAATATTAAAGATCTGTATGCACTATATGGTTCGATATAGCATATAAATATTGTAATCAAGTATATTATGTGCAATAAAATCGTTTAAGACCTTCAACATAAGCTGATTTTATATGATTAACACGAATTTTTAATTTACTTTTCTCTCATATTTTCCGTTTTTTTTATAGACACCTCTACACTTAGCAGTACTAACTCGCCAATCAAATATAGTGCGTCGATTGATCATTTGTGGCGCTACTATTGATCTGAGAGACAGACACGGAAATACTCCTTTACATATTTCGTGCCGTTTATCGGATATCGATTCGGTTCGAGCACTTTTATCGCCAATTTCTGATAAAGAAGTTCGCGATGCGGTTGTCGTCAATTATCCGATTGGTGTTCAAAGCTTGCCAATAGATTTGTTGCAATTACGCAACTATGAAGGAGAAACGTGTATTCATTTGGCTGCGTTTAACACTAATAAGAAAATAATCGAGTTTCTCGTACAATCTGGCGCTGATATCAACGCACAGGTAATTAACGCCCAATTTTAAGCTTTAATTCATTTTATACGCTACTATTTCAAAGTTTTGATTCACCGTAAAGCTTGAAAATCCCTAATTTATTTAACTTTAATTGCGCTGTCTTTATTTTTTTATTGTGGTTTTTAAATTTCATAATTTGTGTGCAATAATCGTACGTTTGATTACGTTTTAAGTTGGGAATCATCAGAGGCTTAACTTGTTTTCAATGCGCGAAAGTCTATAAAATTGTATCAAAATTGCTATAATATTATCGTAACTGTTAAAAATAAATCCATTAACGGTGATGTACATTATCCCCTTTTTTTAACGATTTCAAACTTGAACCTAACCTTGATTTTCTCGTGACTCAGTTTTATGAGCAGTATTTTATTGTCGTCCATTCTTCGAATTATTCGCGCTTATTCTAACCGTATATCCATTAATTTGTTGAACCACTACTGAACGAGACTGGTTGGAACTACATATCAATTATAGCGTCATAGAACGTGACTGGAAAATTAAGTGTTATTTTTCCTAAAGGATAAAAAATCGTTTCTTCTTTTTTATGATAATGATATTTTTCTTAAGTTTTAACACAGCGTTGATATTTAATAGAAATGAAATATAATATTGAATTAAATATTTAGGATGGAAAGAGTGGAAAAAGTGCTCTTCATTGGGCCGTTGAAATGCAAAAACCAGAGTTCGTTCAATTTTTAGTGAAACGTTGTCGCGCTAACGTTAATGTGAAGTCATATGCTGGACACACGCCATTGTATTTAGCGTGGAGTTTATCGAAAGTTTATTCCACTAATTCTAGATTACGGACAATCATACAATTTTTACGCGACAGCGGAGGAGAGCCGTCATTACCGCCGAACGATACTGATTCGGACAGTGATGTCTCCGACGAGGAATAAGAAAATTTTTTATATTATTATTATTATAAATGTACAAAACAATTATTCTTTAATTTTTTGCATCAAATAATTATATGATCATTAATTATGTTCGAAACCAATCATCAAAATAAATTGATTAATTTATGTGTGTAACAGTAAATCTAATTTTTTTAAAGACTTCTTTCTTCATTTGAAAGTGAATTATTATTTAAAATATTTAATATAATTTATTTCATTATATGTCAAAATAAATGTGTTTACGGAAACAAAATTAGCGTCGTTTTATTTATTCAATACTGTATTAGCTTAAATACTACGTGGATATTAATTACACTTCACTTTACGTTTAGTAAAACTAAATTTTTGTTGACCCGTTCACAGTTACCCTTTGCTCTTTCAAGCAAAGTTAAAATGTGCATACTGTTTATGTTATTGCGACCTTAATCTATAAGAACCGTGATTGTCTTTACATTATCTCTCATTATCACATCTCACCGTATCTTAATACAAAATACACACCAATATTTTTCAGTATGAAAAGTTTAAAAAATTATAATAAAATCTCGTTGCCCTACAAAGTCTATCCATAAAAATTAAAAAATTGAAATTCAGCGAAAGTATTACTCCCACTAGTGTAAGGTACGAATGTGAGTAAAAGTGTTAATAAAAAATATTTGTTACAAAAATCAAAATGAAGGTTGGTTTTTATAATTTATTGATTGGGTTCAAATTTAAATTCAACTTTAAGGCTCAAAAACCATACTTGATTTGAACACAATGAAGTTTCTATTTACACGCAAGAGTTAGGGAATTAGTTAGGGAAGGAGACAACTCGAACACTTACCACACTTTTAAGACACGTTTTATCTTTTTTATAAGTGGGATTTTACGGGACAGGTTGTTATCCTATCGGATCACCAATTTTTAAGTCAGCGCAGACAGGATGCGAACATGAGTCAATTATCCTACACTTTATCAAATCACGTCAGCCACAACTGGTGAGGGAACGTCTACAGCGATATGTAAAAGAACAAAAATCCCAACACTCGGTCGTTAGTGTTAAACGGCGCCGACTGGCATATTATGCTTTAGGCTAATGAAGCGTAATTACTCGCTGAATGAAATAAGCATCAGGTATGTCTACAACATTCATATTGTGCGGAATATGCGTCATATTCAAGGAAGAATAAGTTGCAATCAATCATTTAAAAATTCACACAAACATTTACAAAATAGCATATTAATTAAACTCGGTTTGATTTTAAATTGAATAAATTATGCAAAAAATGTTATTTCTAAATTACTTCTAAGTTCTAATACATATTCTAAAGTTCTAAATGAGTGATTCAGTTAAATAGATTTATTAATTCAGTGAGGATGGGTTGAGTGAAAACTCATTGGTTTTGAACTAATGCTATTAATATTCTGGATTTTTCACGGTGGGGTCACCTTTGCAATAAACTCAAGGAGGTCGAGATTAGGGCAAACACCCCTCTGGCGAACTACAGTACCAAAATAAACATTTCCATCAAATGACTTACTAATTAAAAACTGAAAATAAAATCATGTTAATAACGTAAAAACTAATGTAATGTCATCGTAAACAATGAATAAATTATTTGATTGAAATAAAAAATAAAACTAAAATTAAACGCGATCAATACTGTCATAATATCTGGCTTTGTTGATTAAATTTTAGTTAGTATATGGTCGCTCGCTTTTATTTTATATTATTTTTATAGGGAATTCTGTTATAATTATTTTAAAGGCAGATGAAATTTTACTTTATCATCGCTTATATCGGCATATGTCACTTTTAGTTTTTTGTCATTTTAACCTGATTTTTATCAATTTTAACCCGATTTTCCCCCCTTTAACCTGATTTTTGCTCATTTCGACCAAATATACTCCATTTTGACCCAATTTTTGCCTATTCTTGCCAGATTTTTGCCTATTCTTGCCAGATTTTTGCCTAATTTGATCCATTTTTAACCCTTTTAATGCCAACTTTGGACCATAGTTTTGGTCTTTTTTGGCCATTTTGAGCCTGAAAATCCCTTAAATAACGTTAAAAAGCGGCATACGTCACTATAAAATTTTAACCTTAATTTTGGCCATTTTTTGCTTAGTTTTGGTTATTTTGATTTAATTTTTTCCTATATTGACCAGTCTTTTTTGACTTAAAGTAAGCTATTTTTGACCCATTAAATGCCCGTTTTGGTCGTACTTGTGGCCTTTATGACCCTATTTTTGGGTTTTTGACCTACAAATCTCTCTATTAACATAAGGAATAGGTTAAAGTCCCTTATCTATTATAAGAATTAGATAAATTTCCTTAATTAATATAAAAGTAAACAGACAGACAGACGGACGGACATAGTCAAATCCATATATATACCTGAATTTTGCAGTCAGATAAAAAACATTTAAAGCATTAGATATCTATTCTTAATGCATAGGAATACTAAGCTTTATATTTATTTTAAATTAATGTTAATAGAATAAATTTTATTCTGTAAAGATGGCAAAACTTAAGCTGAATTTTGCCTCCAGATTAAGCTTATGCGCAGAGATGTTCATTACCGGTCACGATAAAAAACATAAATCGGCGGTCACGACGTTATTATTAAGATGACCGGTAAAAAATAAATAAAATCGGCGGTCATAACGGTTTTATATAAAATTTTATAAAAATATGTTCACAACGTTTTAGCGTTTTCAAGAAATGTACCACTCATTGTTCATCCTTACGAATGTTATTTTTCATATCACAAAGCATTGGTTTTAATTTATAACTGTTTTGAATGACTTAATATTAAATAAATAAATTATATTTATTCTATTTTATGTGTTAAATGGATTGGTCGCCGCGGACCCATGGAGTGACCAGCTAGGATCTTTTAAGTCCCTTAGACTTTTTTCTTTGGGGTTACGTGAAAGACCGGATTATCGGTCCCGATCCAGATCATTAATTAAATTAAAAGATTCAATTACTCATGAAATTAATTTAATTAATGATGATCCTAACATTATTTCTAAATGTTTTGAACCATTTTGATAATGTTTTTCGTCACTGCATTGCTGCAGATGGCGAACAATTTGAGTACAAATCATAATTTACTAATATAATTATAACGAGAATTCATTGTATTAAAAAAGCTGTTTGAATTTTATTGGTTTGCTTGATTTCTATGGTGCGTGTATTTTGGTAAACGCTGTACAGTATTGTCGACCTTGTTCTGCATATCACCCCATTTGACTATTGGAAAGTTTACTAAAATTTGGTAATTTTTAATGTTATCTTTTGTGATTTTGAACATTAAACATATAAATTTACCGCAAAACATTCATATTCCGTGAATGTATGTTAAAAGTAAATAGTAATATTCAGTAAATGATTATAAAAAGAAATTATTGCAAAAAATAGCAAATTTGTTAGGATTTACCCACATTTAAAAATTCCAAAGAATGAAATCAATGTCAAACAAATTATAATTCTTGTTGACCTTTTTATAGACAATAATACGAGTTTATTGACCACATTTTTAGGAAATTTTGGAGGTATTGAACTTTATTAGTAGAAAAGCAAAGATTAGTACAGTTTATACAAAAAAAATATATTCTTGTTTTTTCGCTACTATTTGCACGCTATTGAACATTTTATATATCCGAATAATAGTTTTTAAAAATCCGTTTTATTTGTTAAAATATTGTTGCACGTTTTATTCACTTCTGACACAATTTTAAATTAAATATCACACAAAGAAATCATTATCTCGAAATATATTAAATCGATATTTTATTATCTAAAACATAATATAACAATTTACATATCGCTTACACCCAATTAACAAATTAAGACTTTATTATGGTATTTCACTCGATAGCGGAATTTAGTTTCGTTGGTTTCGTGATTATATTAGGATTCAATGCTGGTTTGTTTGTGGCTTTTGAATGCAATTGGCAGGCAGTTGTCGAGTTTTGGCAAAAATTGTGGCAACAAATATTAGATAAAATCAATCATTTACGAAATAGGGATTAACAATAAATACGAAAAATGATATATTTATAGCATCAAATTAAGCTGATTTTTGTAATAAATAAAAACGAAAACTAATTTAAAATTTTTATAAATTTTTGAATAGAAATAAGTAAAACTTTTTAAATCAATTAAAAATTGTTTTAATTTTATTTTAATCCACTGATACCAAACTATGGTTAACTGGTGGTTGTGTAGAACACAACCATTGTTGAATTCTACACGTCGTCCGGTGGTTATAGTTTATCGAAAAGTTTATTCAAATTAATTAATAAACAAAAAATAAAATGTTTTATTTCTTTTTCTTTCGTTGAACAACAGTCCATTGATTTTCTTCAGTATTTTCAACAATCATATCATTACTTTGATTATCACTTTGAGTATCACCACAAATATCAAGCGTTTCCATCGTTTTTTCCAATTGATTGGAATTATCACACAAATTATGCGAATTGTTTCGCATATTTAACGCTTTAATGTCACTTAATTTCTTGCTAACTTCGTCATGCAATCCACGCGAACAGAGCTGATAATATCGGCAAAGAGACGACGACACCATTTCTAGAGACCCATCTTCGATGATAGTGTCGAACTCATTATCTAAGATCTGAGTGATAAACTCGGACACTTCATCGCACATTAGATCACTGTTTGTGTCGAAAAACTCGGCGATCACTTGTATCATCCAAACAATCTTGTGGTGAGCATCAGTACCGCCCATACCATTATCGACCGCTAATTGAAATGAGTTCCACTGTGAAAGCGTGTCGCGTATTGCCTCAACGAATATCGGCTGTGAAGATGAAGAGGCCATCGAATACCACTCGCTATCATATATCGGTTAATCGGGTTATGTGGCCAAACAAGTTTGTTTTGGCACTATTTTAATAACTGGATCTAAATTTAGTGGTCGCACGACCCAAATATAACATTAAATCGCTATTATTAATAAACATTAGGCACGCATGCGTGCATTACTGCATTCAACATTGTGTGCGTGTGTTTGCTGACGAGTGTTTGCGTTTGAAAGTATGCGAAAAGTTTAAAGAACTCCAGATTTATATTTTTGTTTATTAATTCGCGTCAAAATCAATAATATCGTGATTATAAATAGTTTTAAGAATTTAAATATATAGTAACAGTTATAAATGTTGGGAAACTATGGATTGGTTTACGCTATTAATGGGTATATTTTTGATCGTAAGCGGTATTGGTTCGTACGTTTGGCTTTTAAATAACACATTCTTCAAACCAAATCAGTGGTATTCGCCACACAATAAACCAATACTAATAACTGGATGCGATTCGGGAATCGGTAACGCGTTGGCCAAACACTTCCATAAACTGGGATGTATTGTGTTCGCCGGTGTTATCGATATTAATTCGAGTGGCGCTCGAAAGTTGGACAATGATTGTGATTGCGGTGAACGAAGGTTACACTTAATACAGATGGATATCACCGATGATACGCAAATCCATCGATCCATGATTACTGTGCAAACTTATTTGAAACAATACGAGTTAAATGGTGAAACATTTTTACTATCGATATTTTTAGTCATTTAAAGTAGATTTACTCATTTTTTTGTTCGGATGTTCAATATTATATGGGATATATTTGTTGTGAAGTTTTTAACTTAATAATAAATTTTATTAGTTTTTATTTTAAGTTCGCGGCAAATAGTGCAACGATTCAATTGTTAGAACTTTATAATTTCGTAAAAACTTTTCAACAACACTGCCCGTATCTTAAGAACAGCCATATTTTCCTTTAATTTTATGTTTTTATCCTTTTAATTGTAATTATTTTGCAAACGTTTTAATTCTGAACTTCAATTTAGACAATTTGAATGTCCAGTCAAAACTCTAGTGGACACACATTGTTCTAATTTCATTATAATTTTTAAACAATGATAATGTTTTCAGTAAACGAAACAATTCTGTGTGACTGGTCATGTTATTTACACTGAAATCGTGTAATTATTGTCTAATTTGATGTTTCGAATTAAAATATTTGTAAATATATTTATACTGACGATTTCGTGAGTAAAACAAATAGTTTGAAATTATTAAATTAGTTTTTGACATTTCGTTATTATTGTTTAAGGCTTACACGCACTTATTAATAACGCTGGTGTGTGTGTAATGGGAGAATTTGATTGGTTAACGTCAAACCAAATTCACAATATAGTGGATGTGAATCTGTTGGGAACAATACGTGTGATTAAAACTTTTTTGCCTCTCATTATTCAATCAAAAGGTATGATTTGCTGTTTAATTTAACTATATATTAGCGTTAATATTATTTAAATAAGTTACTGTAATTTTAATTTCAGTAACATATCCGTATATGCATATTTTAAAATTGATAGCGATTCCTCTCAGTAGTCATTAACTTTTTCCTAAATACTTATTTATAGTTAATTAGTTTTATAAAAAAGGAAATCTTTGAAATTTTTAAAATCGTTTGAATCGTTTAATTCGTTTACTTTATTTTTAATTATTTTGGTTCTACATTTCATATATACTTGTTTTAAAATGAAATCGTTAATTTAACGATTTTCAAAGCCCTAGTAATGATATAGATATGAATAGAATACATAAATACAAAAATTTTGTAAATAGTATTTTAACAATATTTTTAAGCGTACACCTATCAACCTCGTGTTTAGTCACTTACAAAATACGATGTATCTCTTTTTAATTAACAAAATATAAATCATTTATCTATAGATATTTTTAAACGCTAGTAAACTAATGATAAAAATATTCTTTCTAACAACTTAGAACTTTAGTTGATTTTGAAAATAGCTCTTGTTAGAGAAATAATAAATTAATTTTTCAATTAAATCAACGATAAAGACTTTTATGACAGTTTTAGTGGTTAACATGGGTGGTTTTTCAACAGATTTTTATGGAAACCTTAACCAACGAGTTGCGGAAGTTTTACAGTAAATGGAATCTGCGTAACAGTAAATTAATTTTGCAATCATGACTGTATACTTAACTATAATAAAGATAATATTAATAAAACGTATAACAAATCGTAAACTTACATTAATAACAAATAAAGCGTTAAAATCAAAATTATAAATTGCATAAAATAAGCGTTATCGCAGCTAACGTAAACCAGACATAATAAATTGATAAAACACTATTCATATTATGTGTGTGGTTTTTTAAATTAAGTAATTATTATTCAACAAATGTTTAACTTTGATTAATGCTTAAATCCTCCTTTTTTAATGATGATGCGCCGATTTTTGAGAGTATATATTGTTTTATTGTTTTTTAGTAAACATATTTACTGTAAAAATGAATTTAACCATAAATTGCTTGAAGAATTTGAACCAAAAAATGGTAAGAAAAAGTTTAATTACCTAAAATTTTAATTCACTAAAGTAAAATTTTCTGAGTTTTCCTTAAGTGAATATTTTAAATAGAAAGTTTAACTAATTATAATTGCATTATCAAGTATTAAAATAATAATCTAATTTTGTTAATTAGAATTATAAAAATTAAATTATAGATCATCGTATAGTGTTTTAATTAAAGAGGCAAAAAAAGCTTATCGCTTAACAATATATAATGCTTTAAATATTTACAAAAATGATGTTAAAACTAAAGTATAACAACTTTTCTTGTGAGATAAACGCATATATTAATGTTGGACAGTAGCTTGTTTTAAATACCAAACGGATAAAAGGGAATACGATCTTCAGACATATAAGGGAGAATTAAAGAAACCGTTCGGGACACTAATAATATTTACTTACATGTAATATTATTAAGTATTACTTATAAGTAATACGATATTATTTTTAACTAGATTTATAGTAAGACTTCATAGTAATATTAATTTACTTTAGTATTTCAAAATATTTAATTTTTCAAGCCTAAAATCATTCCTTAACGGCATTTAAGATTTCGACTACAAAACAAAACTATTTATACCTTTTTTGTGATCCATTTTTTACAATCTCAATAACCAATCTAATGTCATGAGTTTTTTAGATCTATTAATTATCAGTCAACTAAGAAAATATTTTACTTTACCCGATAAACAATTTGAATTCAAATGAAAATTTAGCATAAATGGTAGAAATAAATAACCGAAAAAAGCAGATTAAACTACATTACATCAAGCAACAAAAGCTGCCATTCCAATACCAACATAGTTTTATTTATTGTACTTACGATAATTAAATTTTCTAGAGTTATAAAATCTAACACTTAGCGCAAATAAAAAATTGTTAAAAATATTTTTGTTTATTATTTCATTAATATCTATTTATAATTAGACTATGAAATTATGAAAATTTCAAGGCCCGAGTCCGATCCAATACCGACGGACTTGAGCCCGAGCACGACAAAAACCCGATAAATTTAATAGTTCAAAGCCTGACCCGGCCCGATTTTACTAAAAAAAATTTTTATCACAAAATCAAATTCTGACTTAAATTTTTATATATCTTTCTATGTTATAATTATATTTAATTTATGCTTATCTGCAAATAATGATCAGTTTTATAGATATTCTATTATTTTTAAACTTTTGTATATTTTAACAATGTTTACTTTAATATTTTAACCAAAATTAAAATTTTCGGTTTTTTTATTTTTTGGCGAAAAAACCCGGCCCGAAACAGTTTTTTAACTTGAGGCCCTAGCCCTACGAAGCCCGTCGAAAAATCTCGGGGGCCCGAAAAATCGGGGGCCCGCTTCATAGTCTATTTATAATATTATTTTCAATATTCGTTTTTTGTTTTAATGTTAAAATCATAATTATTTTTTTACGATAGTAACAGGATTGTCAACTTTAACGGAAATAACAGCATTATCAACATTATCAGAATTATCAACATTAACAGAATTAATAGAATTATCAACATTAACAGAATTAACAGAATTATCAACATTAACAGAATTAACAGAATTATCAACATTAACAGAAT
>JAQIXJ010001566.1:0-19914 GCA_034700185.1 Phthiracarus laevigatus | reverse complement strand
CGAGCTTGAGCTAAAAGCTGAGCTGAGCTTGAGCTGTTTTGATTTGAGCTGAGCTGATTTTTCCAGCTCTTAAGTTATAAAACGTGAGCTGAATTTCAGCTCGAGCTGAAGCTAGCCCAGCTCCAGCTCAGCTTTCTTTCATCACTAATAATATATATAAGTTATAGATAGATTTCAAAATGTTTTGCACATTTAATTAAGAAACTTTAATTTTTTATATACTTTTCATTTTAATAAAATAGTAAAATGCTAAAAGTACTGTAAAACATTAAACATTTCATTTAAAACACTTAAACTTTAAGTTTTAATTTCTTTGGTTTAGGATTTGGCGCGTTATCGTTGTATTGCGCGTAAAACTGTTGCAATAATTCAATTGACAAATCAGCGTCTAATACTTGATAGCATTTTAATATCGACTCATTAATACTTTTATTACTAGTTATATCAGTAAGAGTTATGGCACCGAATCTATCGTTAGACGCGCCGTAAAGCACTTGACATACATTAAGCGATCGTAGAGCTCGAGCGCACATAATACATGGCTCGAGTGTGAGCAATACACTACAGTTTGACATAACATTCATCAACTGTTGCCTATTACTGCCATATAGTTTAACAATAGTGTCGATGCACTCCATCTCTGCATGTCGTGTACCATTTTTTGATATATTAGTCTTATTGTGATCGCTAGCTATTAGTTCGCATACTGAAGAGCTATTATGTAATATGAAAACACAACCCACTGGTACTTCACCCAAACTTAATGCTTTCTCTGCCATACTGTAACATAGATCTATATGTTCGCGACTGATATGTAATCCATTCATCACGAGTGACATATTTAAGCGCTAATAAATTCAGTTTTCAGTTATCTATTTTTATTTATATATAAATAATATAAATCACGTGAATGAAACACCAAAATATAAGTATCATATGATATGTATCATAAATAATGTGGGATATATTTTTTAAAAAAATTTTGAACACCTATGAATTTTTTTGAAACACAATATATTTCAATATTTCCCTATAATTTTAATTAAACTTAAAAATTGTGCGCCCAAACCCCACATTTTTAAACAAGAATTTTTTAGCATCATAACCAAACACTGTCCCAAACGTAAACCATTTGTATTGGGGGTGAGAATCACATTTGTTGTAACAGCATTGTAAAATTATATTTGTTTGTTTTTACTAAAATAGCATATTTCACTATAACTTAATATATGGGACATTATTGATGTAAAATGTTGTAAGTTTGTAACTAAAAATCCACTACAATTAAAGATCATACGAAAACGCGATAAACACATTTTTCCGCTAATCTAATACTGACATTGAATTGTATGACTGACTGTATGGACTGTAATGTCATTATTATGATATGTCTAATTTAATCTGTCTTTAAATCCAAATATATTTAATTGATTGCAAAAAATGTTGTCATATTTGCATAAATCGCGAATACTTCGCGTATTATTCAGTCTATCATTCTTTTTGTCCGGAATTATACTTAATTTGATTCAATTCATGGCTTATATTACTATAGGATATTTCGATATAAAACTATACAGGAAAATAAACTATTATCTCACATACTCTTCCTGGTCTCGTAAGTACTTATACTGCATATAAGCACATGTTTATGTAAACTTATTGTAAGCGCATATTATACTTAACTGTTATAACTTTTAACTATAGTTATCCGAACTTTCAATTCCAGATTATTGTCAATAATATTGGATAATATTCCATAACTAAATAACAATAATGTAATTAAATGTATTTAATTCAGAAATCGTAGCATTGTCTGAGTGGTGGAGCGGTTCGAGGCTTCGTTTCCACTTCGCTGATGAACAGTCATTTGATTATTATGCCAAAAATCACACACTTTTTGTAATGAATCATCGATACGAATTGGATTGGCTTTTCGCGTGGAAATGTTGCGACAAATACGGTGTTCTTGGGGTACGTTCTACTTTTTTTATTGATGCAATCCATGTTATATTTTATTGAAATTAGTAAATAACACTTTTTGTTAATACAGAACGCGAAATCGTTTGCTAAAAAATCGTTGCGTTGGTTACCGGTAATCGGTTGGGGTTGGATTCTCGATGAGTTCATATTTTTGGAACGAAACTGGCAAAAAGATGGCAGCAAATTGGGTGAATCACTCGATAAGATAATGAGCTATGAAGAACCGATTTCGCTTTTGCTGTTTGCTGAGGGAACGCGTTTCACTGCTGACAAATACGAAGCTAGTCTTGAATTCGCTCGTCAAAGAGGATTGCCTCAACTTAAATACCATTTATTGCCTAGAATTAAGGGTTTTGCGTTCTGTATTCGTTTAATCAAACAGAAATGTATGATTATTTTACTAATATATTGCAAACATCAATAATTAAGATTGGATTGTTGTTAATTTTCAGATCCAGATACGCTTCTTTATGACATTCAATTAAAATTTCCTAATGATATGCAACATGAGCCTTCATTCACGTCGATATTAAAAGGAAAACCATGTAATGGTGACATGTATTTTCGAAGAATTTCTTTGGATTCTGTTCCGACTGACACTGATGAGGAAATCTCTAATTTTCTCTACGATTTGTATAAGAAAAAGGTATATAATTTTTATCTTACGAACGATTTCAAAGTTACCATTAATAATAATTGGATTTTATTTATAAAATTAATCTCTAAATTAATTTTAATTACAATTAGGATGATTTAATGGATTTTTACGAAACTAATGGAAAATTTCCAGGAATAGTAGTGGAATATCCGCGAAGAATCGCGCCATTAGTGAATTGGTTGGGTTGGTTTGCTATTATTATGTTTCTCATTTCGTACGGTTTATGGTATCTGTTCTCTTCGGGCAATTTGTATCTTATTGTCACTATTAGTTGTATATTTGCATTTGGTATGCATAAATCACGATCAGTTTTGATTATATAATCATATTTAAATTACTTATAGGCTTGATATCTATTTATTTTTTAATTGGTTCGACCAAAATTAAAAAGGGCTCGAAGTATGGTAAAGTAAATCAAGACAAATCACACGATAGTCCAAATAATAATTCTGTGAATGAGGTTAACCTTAGAAAACGTGTGGTCGACGTAAAAGAAAATACTGAATGATTATTTAAAAAGTTAATTCTAGGCAAATGAAAACTATTCTGAGATTTTTTATTTCGATTTTCAAAATTTGCATTTATTTAAAGCATATTTTTATATGATGACAGGTATACATACGTATGTGTCAATAATACTGTGTTTAGAACTGTCGTACTCTTATTAACGCCAAATTCTTTTGTAAACGCAATCTTGTTTAATAAGTTATTATCATTTAATAAACCAAATACTCTTTAATTTTGAATTTTTATATCAAACATGGCATTGTATTACAGGATATTTTGTTTTGATTGCAGTAAATATTTTTTGTTTTAAAAATGCGTGTTATATATTGACATATATTCGTGAATGTATTGCCGTAATGTTATGTTACAAATAATGATATAATGAGATTAAACTAGTATATTGTTTTTAAACATTTAATTTTAAATAATTCGAAAAAAAGCTTTGGAAAATTTTAAAAAATATATGATAAGCCGTATGTACTTAGTATGTCAAAGGCCGTAGAAATCGTTATTTAATAGTTGGAAATTAAATACCTAATTCGTTAGAAATATCGGTAAAAAATTACAACGTGAGTATTATAAGTACTATAATCTGGATGGGGTTTGCATTAGGTTTTTCTAAAAAATGTGGGATAATGAAAAACTCGTCTGTTAAGAATAATTTGATATTCATATTTAAATCTCATTCGTAAAAAATTTATAATAATAAATCTGAAACTCGATTCCTCTCAAAATTAATCCGATTTTAACGACTATTCATATCGTTTCGTTTTTAAAATTTCGATCTTAAAAAATTTTGGAAGAAACTAGGGTAGCACTAAGCAAAAAATATAAAAGATTAAATAAAAATACGAATTCGTTTTACTTTTTAGCCACGATTTCAATCACATCATTCAATTAGAATGGTTGAAAATTTGAAAATAGTACCGATAATGGAACGTTAGTGGCGTGAAAATAATTGTATTCTCCGTTAGTGGAACGTTAGTGATTTTTTTTGTTAAATTTTCCAAAAATTTTTTAAAAAACTTAGAATCAGTTAATGTGTATGTAAAATTTCACAAATCAAAATTATTCTTTATAAATTTTAATTAATCGTTATTTTCTGCACTTTATATTGCTTTTTTTATATTCTAAAATTCTACCTCTCATGCTAAAGTTCTTTCAATTCAAACTGAGTTTTGGGTAAAAAAATTTTTTAGCTGTGAAACGTTAATCAGTGTAAGGTTAGTGGAATTAATTTAGTGGAGTCGTTAATGGGATTTATTTTAATTTTTTTCCATTGGAACTTTAGTACAATTTTTTGCGTTAGTGGATTGGAATATTCCAGTACTTACAACCACTATGCTTACTAGAGATGAAACGGCTGCCTAACCTTAGGCTTAAGTTAAGGCTCAGCCTACAGACATAGCCTATGTCCTATAGCATAAGCCTACAACGTTTAAAGGAGCCTGAGTCTACAACAAAAATAGAAGGACAAACCTCTAGTTAATGACGTAAATCTTAATAAACTGTATTTAAGTTTGCTGAAAAATACCGGATAGAGAAAAGCATAAGTTTCATATATCAAGTATTGCAAATCCTTTTGAAATATTCATTTAAAAATTATTTGTTTATCTCGAGCTTAAGCCTACAGCCTACGACTCGTTATAACTTGTCAGTCTAGAGCCTACAGTGTTGCCTGACGTGAGCCTTTTTCATCTCTATTGCGTACAGTAAGTAATACTGGTTGAGTGAACACTAGAGTTTGTGCGTTACAGTAATAAAGTACAACATTATTATATAACGTACTGTACAGTATAATACGGTATACGGTATCGTTAAATAGTGTTTAGTGAATCGGCTAATCATATATTCATACACTATATTAGTGGTTATACAATGGAAAACGAATATCAAGAAGCATTTTCATTATTCGACAATAGAGGCGATGGGAAAATAAGTGTATCACAATTGGGTGATGTGTTGCGCGCTTTGGGACAAAATCCAACTGAGGGTGAGGTTAAGAAGTGCTCAAATCAACTAAAACCAGGTATCAATCAATTTCATTATTATCTATTCAACAAAACATTAAATATATCCAAACATTATCTTATATTCTAACGTTTTAGACGAAAGAATTGGTTTCGAAGTGTTTCTCCCAATTCTTCAGACAATATCGAAGAATCGTTCGACAGACACGGCTGAAGACTTTATCGAGGGTTTGCGTCACTTCGACAAAGATGGCAGCGGTTATATTAGTTCTGCCGAATTGAGACACTTATTGACCACTTTGGGCGAAAAACTGACCGACGATGAAGTGGAACAACTGCTGGCTGGACAGGAAGACTCGCAGGGAAACGTTCATTACGAAGACTTTGTTAGGCTTGTGATGAGTGGATGAAAATGAGTTATCGATTTATTGATTATATTCATCTGTTTTTTCCATTTAGTTCTGATTATCAACAAACAAAATATATGCTATTTTTTATTAAAATTAAAACGATTTTCCGTATTTAAAATAATTATCTAGGATTACCTCCTATTTTGAAACCATGTTTTAATTTGGACTTCAGTCAACTGCAGCGCAATCGATAACTCCATTCGTTTGCTTACACTTAAATACCTATCGGTCTGTGGTATTAAATCATTTTTTTTTGGTCTGTAATGTCGGGCTAATTTGAATTTTACTATTTTTTTATATTTTCATGAAATTATACGCAAATAAATAATTGCAACTATCTATGTTAAAGTTATTGAAATAAAATTTTTTAAAGTTTTTTAATTTGTTATATCTTATTATCTCGAAATTTTTGTCTTAATAACATATCGTATTTTCTGTGGCGTGAGTGTAACATCAAATTTCTTTTATGAAAAGAATTCTCTCGCTTACAATTAATTATAGATATCCAAAGCTCTAAATTTCCGAATTTATTCAAAACCCGTATTACACGACATTATACCCCACTGGGATAAAAAGTCAAACTCGATTAGCAATACCCATTCTACACCTTATAAAAAACCTTAATTATTGTCTCAATCTTTATCATAGCCCAATATGGCAAATTCAGGTTCAATAGTTAGGTCACCGGTTACTATGGGGCATAATGTCGAGCTTTTACCCCACCCTTCGTTGAGTAAGTTTTACCCCAGTGGGGTATAATGTCAGGTAATACGGGTACAAAGCTTGAAAACAATATATAATCTAATAAAGAAATTTACATGTTTTTTTGCGAATTCACTTGGGATTCCTTAAATGTACATCAGTTTTTTCAATAATAAAAGATCTTAATAATTTATAAATGGCTAAAAAACTCTGATAATTAATATAAAAATTTTTAATTGCTTTAAATATAGCAATTTTTACCTGAAATTCTGCTTCCAGTCGTTCTAATTGTTTGCTATTATAGGCTTGTCTCGGCTTTCTTTCGACGTTATGTCTTCTTTGGCGTCTATTTGCAACGTTGATCAATGAACCATTACTTTCATTTGAATTCAGATTAAATAAGCAAACGTTTCTATTTATTTCATTATTAGTGACTGCCAATAATTGTTGAAAATTGTGACAATAGTTGATTATATCGACGCAGTTCTGATCTTTATATTGTTCTTCAAATATAGTGGATATGGCTGTCGGCCATAATTCGTTAACATGTTCTTTGCCAATATTTCCATTGATTATATTTTCAACTGAAAACTAATAATTTGAAAGAATTAGCTTATTTATCAATTTAGTCTAACCGTAAGGACAACTAATTTGTAAAACTTTGTTCTGTTGTGAAAGATTAATAAAACTTTTTACTAACTTTATCGTTTATAAAGAAAACGATTGCTTAAGTAAACTTAAAAATTAATTGAAATTATTCATTTAAATCAGTATTATAGTTACAAAATCAAAATTATTTCAAAAATTTTTAAAAATGGAACAAAAAACTACAAAAAAAACTTTTATCTTTCATCGAACGATGAAATATCAATTTTTGAATTTTACTCAAACTGATTAACTGTTAGGTATTCAAACTTAAGCATAATATATACCTTTAATTGTTTAGAATCTTGCATATTTCTAATTTAGAATTTTATTGATAGATATTAAAAATAAATAATTTTTTGCAAACTTCAAAATTACAATGCTATATAAGAAGTGTTTAGTTTAAGATGCGGTTCGTATGATTACTGATCGCCTCAATCTCTCTCAGTGAAAGGCGTGTGAGTGCAAACCATCGGTAGTTTACTCTTCTCATTTTTTCTCTCTCCTTAATATGTTAATATGTTCACCAATTTATACGAAAAGCGTTTTATTGGTTGATAATAGCTGTAAATGGCTTGTAATAGCGTTCATCAGATGTTAGAGAAAAGAAGAAGAGAGAGCGAGAGAGGGGAGAGAGGAGAGAGAGAGAGAGCGAAGGAGAGAGCACTCAATCACTTTTTTGTTTAGTCCTATAATTGGTCTCTCGAACAGTGAAAATGATTCAATTGTGTTGTGGGAATGGTAACATGTGCTAAATTGCTGATGCTATGTGTGCCTATAAGTATATGTCTAAAGTGTTGTGATGTTGTGCTGCACCAGTCCTATCGATGCAATAATCACTTTCATCACTTGGCAATAGTGAACCATCGTTTATAACGAAAAGTACAAAAAATAACATTAACAGTACTAATTCGGTTCATTTTATTATTATCGATTTATATAAATTTACAATATTATATCTTTTTTTATTTATACAGTAATTATAATAACAATTTACATTTTATTATTGCTTAAAAGTTTATTTTGGCATTAAATCTGAAAATTTTATTTATAACACTCATAATTTTATATTTCAAGATAAATAGTTGAAAAAACAATTAATACCCGAATTCTAAATAACTTGAAAAAAATATATTCAATCCAAAGTATTCAGTAGATTAGAAATATGCACAACTTCTTCAATGCAAATATTCTACGCGTAAAGTTTTTTTGAACCATTCATCACAATCACCGCCCATATAACAAATGAGCGAAAAAAAAGTTTTCTTCTCTATGTGTATAGTATGTGTGTTTCATATATATTTTTAAATCAATTTATTTACTTATTATCACATTAAAAATCAATGAAAGATTTTTTTTGTGCACTCACTCTTCGCTTCATAAGTAAATTTGTTTTAGAGCGCAATCATAAAATTACGGCACGAATAACGCAAATGGAAGCATTGCTACTCATAATAATGTGAGCATAACATTAATCAATTGTTACTTTCATGGTATTTGCGTTTCTATTCAAATCATGCACAGTTAGCACCTATAAATGAAATGCAAAGGCAAAAATTAAAAGATGAATTAGCTCATTATATCACTATGAAAGCACTTAATAGGATAGAGATAAACAGAAGAGAACGAGAGAATGAAAAATAAATACATAATGACAAACAGAAAAGTAATGAAATATACTTTTTAATTAAATAATAGTGAATACAGAATTCAAACTTAATTATGACAGTAACAGTTTTTATGATCAATAGAGTGCATATTGTTCTTATTAATACCTAAGTATCCATTTCTTGGCATTTCACAGATTTCGCAATAAGCTAATGCCGGATGATTTTTAACCGTACACTTCTCGCAAACCCAATCAACGCCTTCTTCTCCGTTCTGGTTTGGCATCTGTTGCAAAACGGGTGGCGTTCGCGGAGATATCGATGGTCGAGGAGGAAGAATGGGAGGCGTTAATGCTGAAGTTGGCGATTGTATGGTTGGTGAGAGCCATACGGGTCGCGGAGCGGGTGGCACTAAACGCAAGATATCAGACGCGTTACCCAACGAAAGTCGTGGCGGAGGAGCTATTGATTCCTCATAACTCGGTGGTTGTGGCTCAACAATTCTCCGATTCTGAACAGTTCCCTGATTTTGTTGCTGATTCGGTTGAAGCAGAGATTGGGTTGCGTACGGACCTGCAGGTATATTTTGGTAGAAATTTTCATCGGTTACGCCTAAAGGAATTTTCCCCGAAGCATATAAATCAACTTCCATTGATAAACAGTGGCATTCGATACGTAAACTGCGATTCTCTTCGCGTATTTTACTTAGTTTTTGAGCCCAAACCACATTCTCCGGCGATGTCTGTTGCGTTGATTCGAGTGCAGACACTTCTGACCGCAATTGATTCAGATATTGTTGCAATTTAGCGCTCTCTTCGCGCACGAATGCCAAACGCGCTTTTTGGTGCATTTTTAAAGCTAAATCAATTAAAAGCATTGAATTAAATATGTTTAGTTAACATATGTCTAATGATAATACCATCAACATATGATAAATGTTGGGATTGCGACGGATTCACTGCTAATGGCAGCGATTGCTGCATTGGTTGCGATGTTTGCGCACATATCGCCATATTTTCCCTATTATTTGCGATATTGTTGGGTAAGAGTGATTGCAGTGATGTTGCGGATGATGGAGATGTTGATGTGGATGGCGGTGGTGTTAACACGCGACGCGTTCGTGCGTTTATAGACACACGGATGCGATTATTATTCGCATTATGATTGGTTGGTAGTGATGACGAACGATACCGATATGGGATTATAATGCGATAGCATTGCGTCGAAGGTATTATCAATTTAGTTATACCTGTATGTTTACTGCCATTATCGGACATTACTATAACATTGCATTGCGTCTCATGACTGCCAATTACAGTATAACATCGTTATAGCTATTGTTTCGCTGTACCCAAATAATTGCTAAAATTGAACTTTGTATATATTCCTAACTAAGTTTGAAATTCAATTAATATCATATGCTTTTGGATTTTTTAAAATTAATTTGAATTTTGATAAATTAGAAGTATTTAAAATAAAAATAAAAAATATATTACAAAAACTAAAAATAGAAATCATAATGTGTTATCGCAAGAATTTATTATTTTTACTGCTTTCTAATATATGTAATATTTACACGAATTAAGATATAGATATTGAACAAATTAACTATGAGAACAATATTTTATAATTATTAGGGTTTCGAAATTCGTTAATTAATTTTTTATCCGATAAGTTTTAAGTGGGGTATTATTTTCCTGTATTTCAATGAAAATTATTTATAAAAAAAATTTCGAAAAATTTTAAGGCGCCAAGCTCGAAATATTGCCGTTTTAATCCGTTGAGTTTTTGAAGTACCTACACTTTTTTAAAATTTTTGGAGTCAAATCAATAATTTTTTCTAACGAATTTTCTAACAATTTGATCAATTTTTTCCAACGATTAATAAACGATTTTGCACCGTTTTTCTAACGATTTTCGAAACCCTAATAATTATAGTTTTAGGTATCTTTTTATTAGAGTTAAATATGTAGATAAAAGTGCAGCACATCTAGAAATGTTAAATTTCTCTTATTCCCTCGATAATGTGCTCTAAAAAATTATTGTGTTAGGAATAATTTCTTAGATTATGTCATTACATTATAAATTAAACAAAATAAAAAATTCTGAGTTATTGTTTGAATTCATTTTAATATTTTTTAATAAATTTGATCTGTAACGCCAAAAATATTTATATTTAAGAATTATGTATCCAATAGTATATGGAATATGCATTTTTGTAATTCAATTAAAGTACAAAATTAAAATAAATTAAAAATTTAAGTAATTTTTAAAAAATGTGCACTGCACGCAACCTAATCATTTTGAAAATTAGCGAACCGTCGCAACATTCATAAATAGTTCCAAAACTTTTGTGTGCTTTGTTTTGGTAAAAGTTATTTGCCCTCTCTTTATCTATTATATGTTGGTTCAGATGAATTCACACATTTTTATTCTATAAACAAATGTCTAGATATACAAACAATGACATGACATTTCCAAGTTCTCTCATTGTTAACGTTATCATTTTTTTCAATATTTTAATATTAACGCAAACTGTTTTAATTCCTTCACTGCCTTTCGATCACATAAAGTATTGGTTACGAAATAATCCCAAGCAATACGATATATTAAAAAAGTTATGCATATCGAGCAAAACAGAATCTGTTGTATTTGACTGTAAGTCTTATTTTAATTCATAGATATTGAATATTTTTTTGTGTTTACTGTTTATTGTTATTATTATTGCTTGCATTTTATTTTTATCATAATTATTTTAGAGCACATTTAATCCCGCTATGTTTAAATATAAGCTTTAAAACTTTTTCAATTAAAAACGCATTTTAAATTTTTATAAGTTCAATAATAATTTAATAAAATTTGTAACCCTTTATAGCTGAGTTCATAATTATTGTTCGAATGCATGCGATATTGATTTGCTCTGTTTATGAATTGATTAGTAGGTGATGCCGATATAAATGTGGACCAATTGTGCGCTCAGTTAGAGTTAGTGCCAAAAAGCTGTTGGGGTTACGAATCACTGAATCAGACGAATTGTAATGAGGATGATCTTTATATGAGGCCTCAATGTAATGAAGACAGCAATGGTTGGGCCGCTAATAAAGTGGAACAATTAAATGTATTTTATAACGAAGCAGATTTCGGTTATGTCAGCCAACGAAAGAAAGAAATCAGGAATTATTGTACACCAAATTCATTAATCAATGATAGCGTTCGTTCATCTCTAGAATGCGTTGATTTTATGCGATTCTGTCGCGCGAAGAATATATACATAAACTTTGAAAAGTTGGCGAAATTAGAAGAGCCAGTGAGATATCGCGATGATGTGATCGGTGCCGGAGATATCGGTGGATTTAATTGTCAATTAGACAGCGATGGCATAAAAAAGGAATCACAGCATAAAAGTCCATTGCAGTCATGGTTTGCTGAAATTGAAAATTTTGCTAATATTAGCACTGATAGCGAAAACTCCGTTAAATGCGACATTTGGTTAGAAAAGCCGACTTATATCATGAAGTTGGACGCCACTGTTAATATGTATCACCATTTCTGCGATTTTATCAATTTATTCGCCACTCAACACTTAAATAATACGTTTTCGGTTGACAATAATATTCTGATATGGGATACGTACGGTTACCGATCGAATTTCGGCGTAATGTGGCACGTATTCACCGAAAATCCAATATTAAATTTAGGGCCTTATAAAGGAAAGGTTTTGTGCTTTCGTGACGCCATATTCTCGTTATTACCGCGAATGATATATGGTATCTATTATAATATGCCACTAATTCCTGGATGCCATAAAAGTGGTTTGTTTCACGCTTTTAATCGACACGTGCTTCACAAGTTAAAAGTCAAACCAAATATACCCGAAAATAAGGATGAAGTTAGGATAACGCTGATATCGCGCCAAACGCGTTACAGAAGAATACTCAATGAAAACGAATTACTCGACGCTTTAACGAAACAGTTAACTAATGTGACAATTTCTAAATATGACTTTAACCATGCGATGCCATTCATCGAACAAATAAACATATCGGCAAACAGTGACATATTGATTGGTATGCATGGAGCAGGTCTTACTCACTGCTTACTACAACCCGATTGGGCCGTTCTTTTTGAGTTGTATAATTGCGATGATCCCACATGTTATTACGATTTGGCCCGATTAAGAGGAATCAAGTATATCACGTGGTCGGATAATAGTAAAGTATATCCTCAAGACAGCGGACATCATCCTGAATTAGGAGCTCACCAAAAATTTACAAATTATAGCTTTGATGTTGACGAGTTTGTTCGCTTGGTTTCCATCGCTACTAATCATGTTAGAACTTATAGAAAGGATAAGTATCACACTAATAGAATGAGTAAAGCATGCAAATCTAACGATGAATTATGACTGTAGTATCTGTTAGTGTGCCAACCATTGGCCTCTTGTTCGGTGGCTTTGTTTGGTTTGGGTTTCGAACTTTCGAATTTGTTTAAAGATGACTGTTCTAAAGCTGAATTTTAAATAGAAAACTAGCATTTCATATTTAACAATTTTAATTTCATTTTTAGACAATTTCATGGTAAAAATTTGAGAAACCAAACACTACCAATCAATCCTAAGTACATAACTAACTATACCTAATTGTTTATCAGCTTTATTATTTCATTCATGATTTCAAATTTTATTAATATCAAATTTAATACTCATTATAAAACATATTTTTGATAAAAAGATAGTTGATCCCAAAAAGTTAACAAAAAAAGAATATACCATTAAATTTGCAATGTATTAAAAAAGTAAATTTGATTAAGTATTTATTTACATATTTATATCATCGTTATTTAAATTCAAGTTTGATAAATAGATTAAATAAAACTTACACGAGTTTCGTAATAATTTAACGCTTGATTACTTAATTTTCGAACGTAATATATAAGACGTATGTTGAAATTGTTGATCATTTCTTTTGGAAAGCATAACCGCCGCGTCTTCAAATTTCCAGATTGATGTCAAACATTTAGCAGCGCCTTCGTAATCGCCACTATCCTGTCTATTATTAGCCCAACTGTTCATTATATGCTCAATAACCTGATCGCTTTCGTATCTCAGTTTACCAACAATTAACGCTTCGCGAAACAAATTATTTGTTAGCAACAGATCGATGCATGCTTTGATATCGTTTTGAGACAGCAAAAAAATTGCAGCCATTTCTGTATTATAATACCGATAAGTGTTTGGCTCCGTATCACTATTTTCGATTAACTGTTTGGCATATATTCTACAAGAATCCTTCCAATGTTTTCGGGACACTGACATTGAAAGCGATACTAAGTGCGGATTAATGCGCATACTTTTAATTGATTGCTCTATCGCTGACTTCATATCAAAAAATAAATTAAGAATATCATTCTGCTCTTTGTTTCCCTGTTTTTGGTGATGCATTAATTCTCTGTGAACAAATCGCTTAATATCTTCAGTATTACCATAAAGTAATATCCTGTCGTCTTTCTCTTCTATTATTCTATTTCCATGCATTTTCTCATACAAGCACTCAATATCTTCAAGTTTTTGATACTTCGATGAACTAAACTCAATAGCATTACTCAAAGGAAAAAGAGACAGTTTTTTGTTTTCTTTGGTTTTATTAACGTTCTTCGGTTTAGCGATGTGTTTGTTAACCAAATTTTTATCATCGATATGATTACTATTGGTAACATTACCACGATTAACAGTATCGGCATTATTACCATTTGTGAGAATTGCAAATTCATTTACGCGTTCAGAAACACGTCCTGAATTATCAACGATATGCTCATCAATTAATTGGGAATAACGCGAATTAGAAACCACAAAATCCACACAACTATTAAGTAAATTAGATATTATCTCGTGGTCTTCATCATGAGTCCAATCAAAACTTTCATTGTGAAGCATAATTTGTTTACTTGGTCTCCACAGATGAACGAAATTATCTTCGCCACCACTAAGTACTAAATCTTCATCAAATATGCACCATTGCACGCAAAAGATTACTCCTCGGTGTCCAATAAATTTATTTAATGCCGTTTGAGTCGACACATCCCATATTATAATTGTTTTATCATATGAAGCGGACGCTAACTTGTTTGACTCAAACTGAGACCAACTTAATGAAGATATTCTATCCTTATGACCGATTAATGTCACTTTTGTTTGGCTAAGTGCTTCATTACTATAAATGGTCATCAGTTTATTAAAAGAATAACAATAAATATTGTGGTCGTATGAACACACGGCCAACCAATTAGATTTATCATTATTATTATCAATATGATCACAATTCCATTTAACACATAGGATTGGTTTATCAAACGCTTTGATTTCATTTACTAAAGTCAAGATTCGATTAGAGAAATCAAAAACATCTACAGTTCCATCTTGATTGCCAATCGCTAAATGGGTATAATTAGTTTTCCATGTAATATCTGTTCTTTTCTTATTACTAGAAACGTAATCATCAAAATTAACCAGTTTTTTAGTAGACGGGTAATGTAAAAAAAGTTTCCCACTTTTATGCACACAATAAACGGCCCATTCTTCTGAATTTAAACTGTTCAACGAAGGACCCCATATTAAACAGTATATTTTTGAAGAGTCATTGACTGAATTTTTGGTCGAATACTTCGGCGTCAAATTTACCGGTTGATTGCGATTAACGTTAAAATCATAGACACTCATTTGCCCGTTAGACGAGCCGATAGCGAGTTTATTTTCCCGCTCGGGATGCCAATCGAGTGCAAACCCTTTTCCTTCTCTACCCTTTGAAAAAAGTGCAATTCGACGCTGATATTCCACATTCAAATTGTCGGAAAATTTAATTAATTGAATTCCATCTCCAATAGCGATAGCAAGTAATGAAGACTCGATTGGAGAAAATGAAATATCATGCGCGCCATGACTGAACGTATAAAAAGTATTGATTGCACATCTGTTCTGCAAATCCCATAAAATAATTTGATGATCGAGCGAAGTGCTAACCGCTAACATACTTTTGATATCAACAGCGATACTAAATATGACTGAAGTGTGCGCTAAATTATTCGACGAATCAAATAAAGATGGTCTGTGAACTCTGATTTTACTCGATGGCGGTTTGTTCGGTATTTCTATTATAACTAACTGTCCACTGCCACAACCAACTAATATTTCAAACATATTTGTCGTTTTTGTTGATTTATTCGATGGCAAAAATACTAATGAAAACCAGTTCTTCTGTTTTTGATTGTTAGCGTCCAGTTTAAAATCCACGATATTATACCTGCGATATATATCCCACACTTTAACGAAACCATCGCGTGATATCGACGCCATAATACCCTCTTGATAATTACCATTCGATAATCCAAAAGATAGCGAACATATATCATCGCAATGTCCCGATAAGTGATACTCAATATTCGAGTTTATTTCGTTTAACAATGAAACCACTGTTATGTCACCGTTCATGTAACTGTAATCAAACATATAATTAGATAGAAATCATTGCCAGGCAAGTCTTATTAAAGTTTATTAATTAAATATTTTCAGTTTAATCGATAAACTATGATTATCACAATAGAAAGAAGTAAAAATATATAAAAAACGAATCCCAGATAAAAATCCCAGAACTTTAAAGCAAAATAACAGATTCAAATATCTTATGAAAATGAAATAATTGAAAAGAAATATATGATTACCCGATCGCTAACTTTTGTTGTCCAACGTTTGAACACGCGATTACAGAAACGGCAATTTTGTTACGATAATTGTCACCAATCATTAACTGTTTAACACTACCATTCTCTATATTCCAACGTATAATAACCGAATGAATACAGTAATAAACGGTAGAATTATCGCTCCAATCAGCCGATAATATCTTCTTTGATGGCATCTCTAAGCGAGTTGTGTCCACATTCTGGTACTTGAATTCATTGTTACGGCAACACAACACCGCAACATCACCCGTATTTGATCCAATAAACAAGTACTCGTTCGATCTTTTCTTATTAAACTTCACGACAGTTACGATAATGTTTGCGGATTTAAACGCGTGAATACAGTCACGCATTACGAGTTGTTTTCGGTTAATAACGTATAGCAAGCAAACCGCACCGCGAGCTCCATATGCCATAACAGCGCTACCATTATCTCCACTATCATCTGTGCGCAATATGTCCACACAAGATGGTAAAAACCAGTTGCAAAATGGGCCCAAAGATAATTCAGCGTTCATTGTAATTTGTATATACGAAATAAAAACGTGAATTTTATAATAACATTTCAAATTGTAAAGTTTTGCTTAATAATTGCCACACTAATGCCCTCTATTTCTTACGCATCTAACTAAACGTATTTATTAGTGATGAACACCACGTTTTATCTCAAATTACGTGTAAGCAATAGAAATGAAGAAATGGTTGTATAATATACTTTAACCAACGCCGATATATTGGAAGTAATGAGTTTGCGGCCACTAAAATGATTGGTTGCTCGTAATCGATAGTTAACTGCGGTCAACGTGTGTTGAGGTAATCTCACATTTTATAGCTATTTAATAATTATTTGTGAAACCCATGGCGTAATTCTCTGACATTATATTAATATTGGTGTCAAATCCAATTGCGTTTTGGGTATAATAATACTGTATAGTGTGTATGTCAGTATAGTTGATAATACTTTCTGTCAAAGAATAAATTCAGTAATATTTGTTTATTTATGATACTATAGATTTCGATTGTACGGTAATTGATTTGTGGCGATATGAATGGCGCAAATTAATGGACGTTTCACACGTGTTACGTGCCACAACATAACCGCCGTTTTAACATAACTCAATTTTAACTAATTCCTAACAGTAGCCTAATGTTATTGTAAACTGAAATCTAAAACTTTTTAATTTATTAGTATTTGTTGTATTTCATTAAAAATTAATGATTTGCTCATAAAACATGCAAAGTAATGATTAACATAAAATATGATGATTTCATATGCATTACCATATACCGGTAATTGTTTTTTTTGCTGAATTATTGTCCGTAACAAATAAAATAAAAATATTTTTGCACCACAGTAACAATGGTAACCATTTTTATATATATTTGTTATTTTATAAATATTTACTTTCTTTAACGCTAATTTTATTTACCGGTAATTACTTTACATTATAAGCTTAGGGATGAGTATTTAAAGAAAATATTTTTAAAAAACTTTAACTCAACTTGAATTCAGGTTAAGAACAGTTAACGTGGTTTTTATTTTTAATAAAAATAATTGCTATATACCGTATATTAATTTAATTAGCAATAAGTACAACGCTATGCATTTTGATAGTTTTAACAATAAACTTCCACTCGACCTCTTAACAGTTGAAATGCTTATCTCAAATTTTATACATGTTTTAGTTCTTGTTTCGCCATAAAGACCAAACTTATCGATTTGAGTTTATGCCCGCATTCTTTTGATATGATGGAAAACTAAAAGCTCTGGCTTTTGGATTGCAATTACTTAACATTATAATTTATATGTTTTAAATGTAAAATATATGGGGAGATAATACTTTGTAAACAACAAACAAAAACGATGGTCAAATTATGGTAGTGCTTCCCATATACGGTACTTATAATTATTTTTATAATAAAAATGTTTGTTTAATGGAAAAAATCACAGTTAGTTAAATCGTGAAAAGATTAATTTTATTAAGTATTTATTATTCTATTTGAAGTATTGGCTATTTATATCGTTTACGGTATTTAGTGCATTGTTACGCAATGCTAATACATTAATGATATCGATTCCGCAACATATTATTGCATACAAATGTTATAAAAAAATAAATGATCATATGTCAAAGAATCAATAAAAATGATTAGAGGTTATGCTGATTTATTATTTATGATATTTCATTACGAATATATACATTATTCTGGCACTTATTTGCTGGTAGACAGACAGATATATTAATTTGTGATAAACGAGGAAATTATCGTTTGCCGATACACTTATAACTAATTTTTTATTATTTGAATGAACTGAAACTATAGGAGGACGCAATAATTTAATACAAATTTCGTTCGACTATCATAATAAACTTGTAGTATATTTACAATACTTTGTTATTTTCATTACATTTAGAACCAATTATAACAGTATTTTGTGCGCTCTTTGCTGTACAAAAGTTTTAATGAAAAAGTTGACATTGAATTAAATAATTAATGCGTTTTAACTCATAAAATATAAACAAACGGAACAAAATTTGATGTTAGTTATGTAACCTTTAGGGAAATATTAGTCGCAATCAACCATTCAAAAAATAAACATCATTTCAGTCCACTCTATAAATGCTTATTTATAATCATAACTTCTAATAATGAATTTCTATTTAATGTCATACATATTTGTCATAAGTCTATCCAATATTCGATTATATAACTGTAAACTTAACGCTTCGATGAGTGAAAAAAACTTTTTAATAGAAAAAAGATCGTTTACGAGAAAAAGTTTGACATATAGTGGAAAATGTTTGCATGACATTACGAATTGCAGTTTAAATGAAGTATGTATAGATGGCCAGTGTAAATGTGGGCCCAATTTTCGATATGACACGCGAAACTGTTTGTTTTTCGAGTGCTATGAGCACTCAGATTGTCAAGAATACGACTCTCGAAGATTGTGCAATCAAACCGACGGCAGATGTGTTTGTATGCCACAATTTATTGGCAATAACGTCACTGAAAACTGTGAATGTATTGGCAATCATTCTTGCGGCGATCGTAACCAACTTTGCGTTAATGGTTCGTGCGTTTGTAAACCAAATTACATTTGGTTTGATTTGATCGAGAATCGAGTTGATAACTATAAGAATTATTGGAATATCACGAAGATCTGTCATCACGGAAGGATTTATAGCAGTTATGGGCAACAGTTAGACTTATATCTGATATTAATAATGTGTTGCATTATAATGCTATGCGATGTGTTTCAGAATTGTTTCTTTAAGTCTAAAGTGCCGTTTAGTCTGTTATCGAAACAAGGAATCCATACTCCAAATATTAATAGTGATTATTAATCGAAATTTTGATCCAAAATAAATAATATAATAACTTCTTTAAAATTATTATACAATATTGTATATTTTTTCAATGAAAAGTTTCGATTGAGTGTTACTTAAAGTTTTCAAACTTTAAATATTACGCAAGTATCTACTACTTTATATTAAATATTTATAAATTGTTAAAGAAAGCAATAAATATTAGTTCGTTAGACAACTTTATTTTTATTTTTAATTTAGAATTAAATAAGAGTAAATGATTGTTTATGTGCGATAATAAATCATTTGAATAGTATGATTATATTATTAGTATTGATTTATTTGGTTTTAGCCGATAAAATCCATGGATCGTTAGCTAATGTTTGACAT
>JAQIXJ010001565.1:0-19915 GCA_034700185.1 Phthiracarus laevigatus | reverse complement strand
TAAGCGCTTCGAAAACTATCTACAAAAATCTCATTTTTTGGGATCAAATTCATTTTCGGATTATATTGCCGGAAAATTTTCTCGTAAAGAAATTATAAATGCTTCGATTATAAATCTACTTTTCCTTATTATTGCCTTAAGATCTTTGTTAATTATTATTATTAGAAAACCATTTATTTGGTTATTAACGGGAGAGTTAACTCATTTCATAGTAAATCCAATAATTGGAAATCTGCTGTACATTTCATCATTTTCTGGATATATTTTTATTAGCATAAGCTTTCTAATTGATTTACCGATGATAGCCGATACGTCACAAATCAGAGAATTTTATGCTATGGTAACAAATATAGATATAAATGCTATATTTCATGCTAAATACATGAGAATTGGTTACTTTTTGGTCCGGATTATTGATTTTATCCTAACCTTTTCTAAATTTCCTATATTGTCATATATTATTGGCTATGGATTTTTGTCAATCTATGCTTATATTAATGGTAGCTTTAATAACCCATTCGTAGGACTAATTCTTTTATTTTGGTTTATTGTTCAATCAATTGGTTTTTATTATTTATCTCGAAGATTTTGCTCAGTTTTTATTATCGCTATCGCTATTTGTTGGCTAATCAAATCGTGTTATAAACAATTAAGAGATGATCTTACTTTGATATCCAAAAGTAGAACTGACAGTATTAAAAATAACAAAAGGCATTGTAAGTATGAAATGATAATATTAACTTACTGTGATTATTATCACACTCTAATTGCATGCTGAGGTTTCACATTAATAAAAGTTATGGAGTCTAACACTGAGTGTAAATTTGACCATCGAATCGGTATGGTTATGGTTTGTGCAAAACAATATAATTAATAGTCATCGTTGTTGGAAAACAATAAAATGATTTTTTAAATATTTTTTAACATATCAACTCCTAAAATATAATTTTAAATTAATTTTAGTGACCATTAACAACTTTACACTACAATACATACTTGATTCAAGTAATCGCTACTATCTATGGATTTATAGCCTTAATAAGTCATTTAAAACAAAATTACTTTTATATTATTATATGGTTTTGCCATTAATCCCGATTTGGTTCACAATCATTATTAGCTATAATAGGCAGCGTTTACCGATTATAAATGCGTTAATTTGGATTGTGTTTGTAATAAACATGCTTTTTATGTTTATTTTTAATTACTTTGTCGGATCAGTTTCCACAGCAGTTCATCTTACCGCGAATATATTGAATTTATTTATCGCGAAAAATCAAAATAAAATACCAGTAAATATTCACATAAAACTTGATAACATATTGATACAATTGTCTGGTAAGAAAATCGGATTCACTTGCTATGATTTATTTACTTTCACTGCTCACGATGCCATATGGTTTCCATTGACATTATTTGCGGTTTTTTTGCTCATATATAATGTTATTTATTAGGGATAAGCGAGTTAATCATAACTAAGGTTGTCTGTTATCAAACAAGAGGCCACTGAGATTAATTATTTCATAGATTGCAACTAGACTTGTAAACGAATATCCGATATGTCGGGATGTGTGAGATTATCCGATAAAGTTAATTATTTTTTCATCAATACATTAATAGTATTTTTTATCGTAAGTCTTGTATTTAATTTTAATGACGTGAGATAGTGATATCTGTAAGATTATAAATTTATAATAAACGATTCTTTTAGGAAAAAGACATTATATTTTCTATTGACATTACGGTGTGATTAATTAATCATTTTTATTTCTATAAATTCCAAAATTTATTTATCTGTAATCATTAGAAACATGACTGAATGTAACCTAAAAATTCTAATTTATTAAAATGCGTTTATGTTTGATGTTGTATCAATTATATATGTGCCATATACTTTTGAAATTGACCTTAAATTTTTGAATAAAATAATAAAAATACTTTAATAAGTATATGAATATTTCTATTGAATTAAAATTTCAAATAACTCAGCAATTAGTAATCATAAAAAATTTGATAGTATATAGATTTATGGATAAAATTTGGGGTTAATTGCTAAAATTATTGAAACAAATAAAAAGATGGTCACATTAACATAAAATTGTTGAATTTAGACTTATTAAAATGATATTAATATTTTATTTAATGTTTAAAAAATTTGTGAAACCAGTATTTTTATGTTTATCTATCTAACAATTAACATTATTTAAGTCGCAATTCACACATTATGAATACAACAATAAATAACATCATACCAGGAGAATACGAAATATGCATTCAATTAGTTTCTGCTTTGTTGATAAAAATAAAACACAATTGAATAAAAATTAAAAAGATTAATGAATCACATAGTAGAAGGATGGGCGATATGGGAGCAATCAAGGAACCGTTGCTAAAGATTTGGCCGTCATAAGGGATGTGAAGTTGCCATAGCTTTGTCGAGGGCAAAGCTAAGCATTACATAAAACATTGTTACCGACGTTTCTATTATAATCCTCTTATTGGATGGGGTGCTTCCATATGTTTGTTACTAAGTTGTGGGGCATTTTATTATAAGCTTCTTACTTGGGTTGTTGTCATGTGGTTACTAAAGCGTCAGCTATTTTTTTGCAAGCCGACAAATAATCCGCCATTTTTCTAGAGGCTTATAAATTGATCCAGAACTTTAATTAAATAATCGTCAGCTATTGGTTCTTTAAGTTTGATACTCTGAATTACTTGTACAAACAGTGATACTAAATTTGAGATGGGTTTTACTATACTTAGTTAGGTGATTTTCTGATTCTAAATTTTCGTTTAAAATTTAACAAACTAAACTAAGATAAATAATCACTATAATTTGAAATGAATCTTTAAAAGACTTAGATACTTTAATTAAATATTTTATTTACGAATTAATAATACAAGGAAAGGAAGCAGTTATAGATTTTTCTAAATTTATTCTTACCAATAAAATTTTAAAATCTTTACAATTGTTAGAATTCATTCCTGGATATAAGTAGAAAAAACATGCAACATGTTTTTAAGTGTTTTTGTTAATTATAAGTTGATAAAATTTTTGTGTTAAATGAATTTTACTGAAATTTATTAGGTTTTAAAATTTTTGAATCTCAATTAGCGATAAAGAGAAAATTTTCTCATAAAACTTGGCTTTTGGAAACAATTTGATGTAAAATTTCACTAATACTGATACCAATTAAAACTTAGAACTAACATTATGAATTGCGACTTGAGCTGAAGTTTATGGGATTCTTAACTAATAAAGTAAAATATTAAATCTAGTTTAACAGTTTAACCACTTTAAGATAAGTTAAAGCTAAGAAATAAACATATAACTTTTGTTTATCATATTTAACAATGTAAATGTTTAATACAAATAATGGCAATATATTATAGATTTAAAACAACATAAGGATCTTAACTAAGAATCAAAACCCGCTAATTAAACCGTCAAACAGTTTAGTATATTAATTTAATACATTGATACATTAAAACTTCGATATAGTGAACCCTCACGTGGAGAATAATTTCGTTCGCTATATTAAAGTGTTCACAATACTGAAGTAAATTAATAAATTAAATTTATAACAGGGAACCGTAAATATGTTCACTATAACGAGTTGTTCACTATATCGAGGTTCACTATAAAGAAGTTTTACTGTATATTGTATTATGCATCACATTCATTTTTTGTAATTTGTTTTATTTGTAAACGGTTTTTTTTGTCATAGTTGAGTCTACATAATTTGTCCTTAATTTGACGCTTTAAACTTAAATACATATAAATTTGAAATAATAAATAACTATAATATGGATCATTTAAATATTATTTTTTAAGTCATTTGTTCAAAGTAAAGTAAAAGTAAATCGAATAAAAATTGATTTTTTGCACATTTTCAGCCAAAACCTGCCATTTCAGTAAAAAATAGAATATTTCGGAGAAGAATATAAAATCATGTGATTTTGACGCAAACGTTGGAAGAGCTTATACAGTATACTGAGAAAGTAGTGATACAGGTTAACCCGCCTGTTATAAAAAACATCTGATGCTATATTTAATAAACACATGTGAAGACATTTTATTAAATGAAATTAGCTATTTTTACAAATTTAGTTTAACTAACAAATCTTAATAGAAAATGAAAAACAAATATTAGGCTTAAAAGGCTTGCTTTAAATTCGATATATCTATTAATTACATTAGACATTACATGATTTAAAGTTTAATGATGACTATAGGCTTCGATACTATTATTAGTGTGTGTTTAGCATGAACTATGATACCACATGTATTAGTTGGTACAGTAATCCCATAACTTAATGAATTTTATTAACACGTATATTTTGATTTGACAAAAGTTTATTGTTTAAAAAAGTTTGATGTTTCATCTTTAATCACTCGATGCAATTTATAAAATATAATTTTTAAGGCAAATTTTAAGGATGAATGACAAATTGAAGTCTTGTTTCGGTCGCAATAGCTTTTCACGTTTTGGCGATGATTTGTGTGAACTGAAATTACAGTATTTGTCGTTTGAAAATAAATTCAAATTTGAATGCGTCTCAAAACAATTCAAGGCAACCATATTTAATCGGCAACACGTTTTGCAGATTGAACATAAAATGATTAATCAGAATAATGAAAATGCGTTAATGGTTTATTATATAGAAACCTATTATAGCAAGAAAATGAATCGCTATAATATGAGAGGTATTGAATTGATGGGCATTTTGGTTGCTGTATTTGAACAACTGTTGAAAAAATGCAAACAAATTAATCACATTATATTTGGATGTGATAATAAAAATATGGTGGATTTGACAACAATTGCACGCATACTTATAACCAACTGATAGGTTTAATTGCACAATACTGTCATCATTTATTATCAATAGAATCGATAAAAACAGAAATAAAAGTCTCGGAAAATGTTTGGCAATATTTCTTCGCAAAATGTGGCAAAACATTGCGTTCTATTAGTTTACCGGAAACGAGAAAATCGTCGAACTGGAGTCAATCGAAAACTGGAATATTATCAAAAACATTAACTCAATGTCCGAATATCACGCGTATCGTTAATATAAGACTATCACAATTGATTTGTATGGACTCTGATTTAGTAGTTGTACCGAAATTGAATGAAATACATATCGAACCGGAGTTAATGACAACAAAATTAAGAGAAACTATAGACATGATGAGTAAATTTGTTCGAATATATGGGTTTTCGATTATGGTTTTTAAAATAGAAATTAATTGCAGCAAAGATTGCATACAACTTGTTGATTGTTTATCTCAACTGATTAATCTGAAAAACCTGTCTCTGGTTATCAAAAGATTATATATAAGCGATGAATTTACTCATGAATTGGATTATATACTTTTATTGAAATCTATCAATTGTTGCATTAAACTCAAAAACATAGACATCAGTATAGCTTATAATATTGATATGAAACCGATTGACAGAAAACAAGATTTTTCGGTACAACTAATGAAATGTTGTTCTGAACTACAAGTATTAAAAATAAATTCAAAGTATATTAACGATGCATTTTTTCGTAATATTGAATTATATTTGCCAAAACTAAATGAAATAACAATTAAATCACTATACATTTTTACCGATGAATGTCTTTACTATTTATCGCATTTAAAACTATTGCGAAGTTTGAACATTGATAGCGATTACATTCATGAATTAAGGTTTACCGACACTGCAGTTGAATGTCTTATTGACAATTGTTTACATATAAAGTCACTATTACTTCCATGGTGTAAACAAGTAACAGTTAAAACGATCGATAAGATAAATTGGTAAATGTCGCTAAACAAAGACCGAAATTTAATATTGCTGTTATATTTACTAATCATGAGAAATCTAATAAAATACTCCAAATACACGCTAATAGTTTATTGGAGTGTTTTCCACCAAATCTTGATATCAAATTTGATACTCAGATGTTCTTACCTGATTGGCGACATCCGATTTTTTTACCAAATTAGAGACAATTATTTAAAACTAACATAAAATATTTGAAATGTAAATTAGGGATTGTTATTCATTGTTGGATATTATGTAACTTTATATTAAAATCAAATTATTTGCAATAAATATAGCAACCTTTAAATTTTTAATTACAACTGAAATTTAACCGATAACTTACTTCGATAGATATTAAATAATATAATTTTAAGTCAAACCTCGTCGTTTAAATAAATAGTTTATAATGAAAATAAATAGCCACTGCCTAATCTTTCGATTCTTTAACATTTGTTTTGGCTTTCAAAGTACAGTTTGCATCAAAAAAATGCGCAACTAAAAAATTAATTACATAACACTGTATATTGAAAACATATTTCATTATTTCCAAACTGATTTATAAAGAGTCCATATAACAGTAATCTGTATTGTTATTACTCCCACAAAATATAGTTTATTTAGAAACGTGTTAGTATTATTTAACTTGTTTAGTGCTAAAAGTTTGCGTTACAGTTATATGAATTGCTTAAACCCTTAAGTTTTTCAAAAAAATGCTTAAAAATTCGAAATAAAGTATGATTTTTAACACACAATAATAATTCAATTATTTATTAAAATTAATCACAGTAATACTTCAGTTCGTTACTCTATAAATTGACATTTGTTTAAGATGGATAAACGGGTCGGGTTCAAACCTGTCGGGTACGGGTAGGTTCGGGTCGGGTTCCGAAACTGCTATCGATTTACTAGTCTAGTAGTGATAATTATTTATTTATAAGCATTACTAATAGACATATGACTCTCTTTCAATTTAGATAACATAAATACTTTGATAACGATAAAAGACAATGAAAACTTGCTATTTGAACAAAAACAAATGATTACGCATAACATAATTATTATGGCGTATTATTGAGTAAAATAAACAAACATGTCTAACAATATGTTTTGCAAATTTATTATTTTTAATGATATTGACCACCAAATAAAAAACCGCATTCGATTATTTTTTATCGCTTATCAACAGTTGGTATTCTTTATAACATCAGACGATGAGGTATTTATGCATAAAGTTAATGATGGCACCACAAGAATTGACGAATTATGCCATAAAAATATAATAAAGTTTGAATCAAATGGCGAAAGTAATCCCTATTATATGGCACTTTCAGATACAGGAAGTGTCTATAGTTGGGGTTATAATAGTAAAGGCCAGTTGGGTCATAACACTAATAAAAGATGCGATAAACCGATGTTTATCAATATTTTGAGCCAATATCATGTAATTGATATGAGTTGTGGATACAGTCATTCGCTTTTAATAACACGTGAAGGTCATGTGTTTGCGTGCGGTTATAACGCTTATGGGCAATGCGGTAATAATAATATTGCAAATCAATTCATACCAATTAAAATTGCCTTAATAAAAGAAAAAGTGGTTTCAATTGCATGCGGTTATAACCACTCGACAGCTCTCACAGATAATGGACTGGTATATGTGTGGGGAAGCAATGCCGACTCACAATTAGGCATTAGTTGCGATATTAAGAATCAACTCTACCCAACCGTTCTTCCTATACCGAAAATAAAGCAAGTATTTTGTGGTACAACTTATACGTTACTATTAACAATAGATGGCGATATATATTTGTGCGGAAAAATAGCTAAAGGAATATTTCATAAGAATTCTAAAAAAATGAATACAATCGCTAAGTTTGTCGAAATATTTACTTCTATCCGATGCCACTTCTTTGTGGCATTGTCTGATAATGGTAAATGTTTTATTATGGGCAAATGTGGTAATGAAAAAGTAAAAGAACTTAAACAAACTAATCATTCCACTATTGAAGACGCATTCTTTTATTACGAACAGATTACATGTAAACTAATGAAAACATGCTTTTTGCCATTGGTTAATGAATTAAATACCATGGAAGGAAAAAGCATTAAAAATTTAAGTGATTCCAGTGGTTTAGGCTCAGGATATTCTTCTAATGTGCATAATTCTTTTAAAAATAAAGAAAGAAAGTTGTTTGATGTTAAAAAGGTTAGTTTGGAATCCAAGATACAAGCAAACGAAACGGAAGTGTTAGAACAACTATCAAAACTGAAAATTGAAACAGAAGATGAAATTGATTCAAATAGGATTGAAGCAAGTAAATATAAAACAGAATTTACAGAAGAATGCAGTTTAGGCACTGGAGGTTTTTCTACTGTATTCAAAGTTAGGGATAACGCTGATAATAAATTGTACGCAATTAAAAAAGTTTGCTTCGATCCTGAGACGCGAGAGAAAGTCATGAAAGAATTAGAATTTTTAAAACTAAAAAGTATTTTTATTGTCGACTACTTTAAATCATGGGAAGAATATAATTATTATATCGGTTTCGGTTCAAGAGATGATGAGTTTTTAAAATACATAAGCTCTGGTTGTATATTACAATCACCTAATAAACCATTTTTATTGCATATTCAAATGGAATTATGTTCGCTTACATTAAGAGATGTAATAAATATACTGAAGACATGCATAACACCAGAAAATACACTGTCGTTAATTGGTTATTATATTGCAATGGAATTAATGATTGAAATTCTTGAATGTGTAGAATACATACATTTACTAATACCATCAATAATACATCGCGATTTAAAACCAGAAAATATATTACTATCAAACTTTGGTATTAATAGATTTGTAAAATTATCTGATTTTGGTTTATCGACATTTCATGAATATGCTGATCAATCACACACGAAAAACATAGGAACGAATCATTATATAGCGCCAGAAGTGAAGATTTCAAGATATTATACGACTAAATCTGATATCTATAGTTTAGGCATAATTATGCAGGAATTATTATACTTCGATTTTAAGAGATTCAAGTTAGTAAATAATAAAGTATATTTTTTATTTCTTAATTATTAATTAAATTTTGACTTTTTATAGAGAATACAAAGAAATAAATCCTGGTTTAAGTCCATTTTTAGATTGGGCTTATAAGTCAATCATTGATATGACCTTTTTTGACCCTACAATAGTGCGTCCAAATTGTGACGAAATATTGGCTAAACGTTATAATGAATTTTTTCAGAGAGATTACATGCTAGAGATCGATGATGTCAAGCGAATCATAAATGGTCGAAACGATTATACAATTGAAGACAATTTTATTGAATTTTTTATTTGTAGCAAACTAAAAAATTGAACAAAGGTTTGCAAAATTTTACGTCATATTGTAATTGTTATAAGTTTTTATTACAATATCATCAAAAAATTATTATTAAATAATCTGATGGTTTTTAATCTTTTTGTTTCTTTACCCAAAGTTTTAAACTCTTTTTAACGACCAATAATTCAAATCTTTCTTTTAAATAAATAAATGTCAAGAGAGAAAAAATGATATCATTAGCACATTTTTTTGATTTATTAATAAGAATCATGTAATTTTTATAAAAACTAGTTAAAACATCTTTATTATCAATTGTTTTGGCTGTTTTTAATGATAAATAAAATAAATGTTATTTTACTAATTTAAATACATTTTTAAATTTAATGAACATTAGTATTGCGCTCACTTTGATTCTAATACTTAAATAAAACAAACATATTGCCATCTTTGTTACATAGAATGAAAACTGATTGCAAACTTTTTTAAAAAAACGTGGGATATTTTAAGAAATGTCATCTGAAAATTAAAATCTAAAATAACTTAACATAATATGAATCTTTATCTCAATAGGTTTAAACTTTATTTTTCATAAAAAACTTCAGTTGAACAACAATTTACGAATAGTTTGCTAATTCACAGTTTTTTATTCCATTTTAATTAGTATTTATCTTTACTCATATATTTATTTAAATTAGTTATTTAATTTAGTATTTTAATTGATATTGAATTTGCATTATAAATGGATTTCATTAACAAATGATATTTTTTATGTTATTGAGAACATGTTTTATTGTATAATATTTAGTTGTTACCATTTATATTACCATCAATAGAATCATATTCATTACTATTGTTATCAAATCAATTATAATGTTAATTAGAATCTAATTAAGATTCATAATCAGTTTCCATATAATCAAAGAAAAAATCATCGTCATTCTCATCACCATAAACACTTGAATCAATTTCCAATTCACTATTATTATAATCACCCATTTCGTTATCATCAATAGAATCAGATTTTATGTGAAGATTGGGTGGAATTAAATGTTTAAAGCTAACAGTGTGGTCATCTATTTCTTTATAATTGAATCTAATATAAATGGAAAGGATGCATAATTTTTGAGTGCTGTAATGGCACGGAAGTGGATTGGAAATATTAAATATTTTCATTAACAATTTTATTTATGTAATACTCATAAAAATGCATAAAGTTATACATAACGTGCTTTGATTAGAGATGCAAGTTATTTTAAAAATTTCCTTTCGTTGATTGTTGTGAACGCGAGTTGTTACCATTAAATTTTTGAAATACTTTAAATTAGTCAAATGTCATCGAATTTTTGTTATAATTAAGAGATTTATAAAATTTAACTATTTTTTCTAGATTTTTGCCATGATTTTTTTAAAAATAGGATTCTTTATGCTAAATGACATCTGAAGGTTTAATTATTTGATTTATTAAGTAGTCATCATGTCATTTAGTAGAACTAGAATACAAATGCAATTAATTTATTGGTTTTTGCTCACTTTGTAAAAGTCGTGCAATTGGATTTGGTATTTCGCTTAAGATGTTTCTACGTATGTATTTAGACATTTTTAAAATTTTGTTAATTTTTCCAAACCTTTTCATTTTTAGTTCACTTTGTAAAAGTTAGATATTGTATTTGATATGTCCGTTTGTCTGTCTGCGGCCACTCTAATGTTAATTGAGGAGTTTACTCTAATAAATAAATTTTACCGATTTCTTAAGTTAATAAAGGAATTTTGACCCATTTCTCATACTAATAAAGGATTTTATGGCCAAAAATACAAATAATAGGGTCAAAAATGGCCATAAAAGATTGAAAATAGCTAAAAACAACGTCAAAATCGGCGAAAATACACAAAAATGGCAAAAATTTAGATTAAAAAGTGGCTGGAATATGCCTTTTTTGCTTAAAAATAGTGACTATACGGCTTTGAGTTTTTTAAAAATTTAATATCTGTCGTTATCTGTCACACTCTGTTGATATCTGTCGTTATATGTCGCTATCTGTCACAAAATTTTGAAATATGTTTTTATCTGTCACTATCCTTCGCTGACTTTTTAATTGTTGCTATCTTCGTTATCTGTCACTTTCAGTTCTTGTGTGTTCGCATGTGAAAAATATAACGGAAGTTCATTATTAACGAAAAATATTAGATGTCATGCATATCCTGTACATGCCTTAATATTATATATAATAAAAAAGTTGTTATGAGTGTTCTCGTATTGAATAAAAGTTGTTATTGGCAATATTTTACAAAATCTAATTAATATTCATATATTCTTTTGTTATCTACGATCATGCATATGATATCTGATACATTTATTATAATTACAAGCATATGAGTCAACATTTTTAGCAAAGGCAGCGATTAGTATTGTTCATTCTTGTTTTATTTTAAGTCAGTTAAAAATTTTAATCAATAAAATTTTCTTCTATTGATTTTTCTAATGAGATAACACTAATTTCTATTAAAACAGTTTATGTAGTGATAAAACACATATATTAATTAAGAACTATTATGAAATTATAAGTTTAAAAAGTTGTTGCGAAAACAAAGCGATACAAAATTGAAAATACTTTGCTATTGCGACACAAAGATTAAATTTTTGAAGATAATTAATAGTGAAAGATTGCCACTTTTATTATAACAACTTCCACATATAGTTGCTAACGACATAAAATTACCAATTTTTATGATATATGAATGTCCACAAAGATATGCCCTCAAATTTTTAATGTGGTTAGTTATTTTGACTATTGATTCCTATTATAACATTCCTTGATTTATATTTTAAGGTTAATATAACACTTTGTTTAGTTTATTAAAATTATATTAAAAGGTTAATGATTAATCGTGTCATGTTGTAATTACGATGAATAATACATATTTTATTAAATTAATGGAAATTTTTGAAATGTATATTTTGTTTTTATCAGTAATTTTTGATATAGACACTATTAAGTTTTAAAATATAATACAAAAATGAAAAATGTTTTTGAATTAATTTGTTAGAAACGTTTGAAGCGATATGCATATTAAGTAAACGATGCATTTATTTACCGTATTTAATTGTATAATTTTGAAATCATGGCAATAATTTAATACTTGATGAATTAATATTTATAATTTTTAAATTATTTTGTTATATGCTATTTTATAATTCAGGCTGGAATGGTAAGCATTTATCATATTTACGACCGATACCTATAAAATTTGCGGTTTAGGTGATTATGTTAGAAAACTATAGTCATAGTTGAGAACAATAATTTATAAGAATATAAAATATTTTATATTTATTAATTTAATTGCCACTTAATTTTAATTTTATATTCAAAATTTATATTGTAGTATAATATTACCGAAAGGTAAACACCATTTTGCTAATAAAAGAAAATATAAGATTAATGGAATTCGAACTAAATCTCGACTTAAGTCAAAATTTGCCATCAAATATAAGAATTTCCGGAAATTATTTTTACAAATTAGGACTTTCGCCGTTTAGAATCGGTTCGTCAAAAAGACACTTATTTTTTCATCCGGTTTTAGTGTTTACATTAAGCGCCATATTATGCATACGATCTTTAGTATCACTGTTTTCTGGCAAAATGGATGAAAACTTTTTCATTATAATTGGCGACTTTACTTATTTTCTAAATGTTAGATATCACGTCAATTTTATTCTTGTTCAGCTTTACGTGATCGTCATTATGTCACAATTGATGCACTTTTATAATTTTAAAATCAATATAAAGCCGACTTATATGAAACCATTCGAAATGATGTGCGGACAGATTTCACCACAAAGTATTGGAATAACCGACGAAACAGAAGTATACAAAATGCTTAAGCTATCGAAATTGCTGTTCCAAGTGTGCAAATATAATTCAAGTTTTATGCCGATCACCGCTATTCTTGTAAGTTTTATTCCCATAGCTTTCCGCAGCACTTTTAGCCAGATTGTTATTTACGTAATTCCATGGACGTTGTTGTACATATTTGGTGCAACCTATCATGTGAATACGCTTGTTATACAACTGGTTTATTTTTACCTGATTTGCTATTATATAAAAAGAAAGATTCAAGCGTTAAATACAGAAATCGATGATAAACTAGTCTGTAAAAGGAAGTTTAATAGTAATGTTGTTACGTCGTATCTTAAGGGAATAAATTCGATTTATATCGAAATAACGGATTATAATATCGATTATTGGTCTAAATTTGCATTTTTGCTATACATAACGCATTCCTCAATTATAAGTTTAGCGATCTATAGTTTGCTTTTCGGTTAATATGCGAATTATTAGTCGAATAATATTCGGTTACGCCTGTATATTATTTGGTTCTATTCTAATACTGTTTTTGTCGACTGCCTCTTCGTTATCTTACGAAATAGACTCCCAAACGGGCCCCCGACACTTTTCCTCGGGCCGGGCCGGGTTCGAGGTTGAACCTATCGGGCCTAAGTCGGGCCGGGCTTTGAAATTAATTTCTCGGGCCGGGTCGGGCTTTAAAATGATTCCAACATATTTTAAAACTTTATTTATAATGTATTTTTAAATTAAACAAAAATTCAGAACAAAATTTCAGTTATTCTAAAATAATTTAACAGATAAGAGAACAAAATTAAAACCTGATAAAGTGATAAACTATTATTTTTAAGATCAAATTATGATGATATAAAATAAAACAAAATTTTGGTTATATGTTGTTTTTTAATATAATCGGGCTCGGGCTGGGTCAGGCTTCTACCTATCGGTTCGAAGTCGGGCCGAGCTTTGAAACTTTCAGAAAAGGGTCGGGCCTGAACATAACGGGCCGCAATCGAGCTCGGGCTTAAAATTTTTAACGATTTGGGAGTCTATTACGAAACAAACAAAACGTGTAAACTATTGACAAAATTATTTATGCCTTTTGTTTCTCGGAATATTTCATTGAAACTGCGAAATAAGGTATTTGTTGTTTTTATAATTTATATATCAAATTTCTAAATTTTCTAAAACTATAGTTATACATATTTCTGGAAATAATAAGTAAACGAAACATTGGATTCTATTGCTGGAAAATATTTATACTCAATTATTTTCGTCTTTACGAAGTAAACTTATAGCATATTTTTGTCAATAACTTTTCAAACTTTGATTAATATACTATCTTTCCCAATAGATAATTGTAATAATGGGCGCCTTTTTCCTTAAATTACTAGAGTTGTCTTCAAAAGTAAAGCAGATATGAATAATTGATTATAACATGTAGACATATTTATCAAAAGTAGCCAAATTGAGTTTTAGTATTTAATTGAAAAAACATTCATAACAAATAAGATATTATCCTTAGTATTCTTTTGCAATCATCATAATTTAATAATTTTAATTAATAATTAGGCATTAATGAGTAAGAAGTTAAACATATTATGTTAATTAAGCGTATTTAAACTCGGCCTATGATATATTAAATTATATATTTGATTTTACGTAGTTTTAAATAAATCTGGCAATTATTTTGAATATATGGTACTGTATTTTTTATAACGTATTTAATATCGGCCTATGATATATTAAATTATTAAGTTTGTTTTTAAGTAGTTTTAAAAAAAGCTGGCAATTAATTTGAGTATACAATGTTTTTTATATCTATAAACATGAACTAAAGTAAATATATGGCAATTTTTGATATCATTATGAGCCATTAGAAATAATCAAATTCAAGTTTAAATTGTTTTAATTTACTTTATTTATTATTAAACTAGTGTTTACGGCCATTAGCGTCCAAAACAGGTGTGAAATTTATAAAATGTCAAAAATAATTATTTATTAAAAATTATGATAATATTATGAAATTATCTCGCTATAATGTTATTTTATTAATATTTTTAATAAATTAAGTTGCACTAAAAAACAAACTTCCTTATTTTAAATACAGTTGTTTCATACCAGTCAAAAATTTACTATATTATAATTTAAGAAAAATAAATTAAAGTACAGGGTGTTCGGCTACTATTGAATGACTATAAAACATATATTATTATAGCGCGAGCTTAAGATACATTGTTGTAAATGGAATTCCTTTGTAGTTTCGAATATTTCTGATAAACATTTAATAATCATTTCATGTAATAACGAAAAATGCCTAAGATTTTATCTCATGAGGCAGACATTATGATTAAAACACTTTCCAATGAAGGATTCCAACCAAAAATAATAAAGATAAGCTGAATAAATTAGATCTCAACGTAAGCATAAGTTCTATCTATCGATCAATAAGAAATATCGGCGAAACACGTAAATAAAGAAAATTATCGATCATTAAACCACTGTTTCAAAGAGTTAAAACAGTACGAAACAAAGAGAATATTCTAAAAGTTAAACAAATGGTTACAAAAAAGAATCCCGAATCTTATCGAAAAATCAAAAAGGTTAAATCTAAGTTTGGACACTATTCACACCATCTAACACAAACAAACAATCTATTGCAATCTTGTAAAACGTAAAAAAGCAAAAGTACACAAACTTAAAGATTGTAATAAACAGAATAGAAAAACCAATTGCAGAAATCTATAACAAAGATTATCTGATGATAAGTGAGAATTCATGGTAACGTGAGATGAGGCAATGATTTATGAGGATTACACTAACGGTAGCAGAAGAATATGTTTTATTGAAAAAACAAAAGATATTCCAAGTGATTGGTACCTTGAAAAACATGAGAAATTTACTAAAGGGTTTATAGTTGTGGGTGCACTTTCAGGTACAGATCCGTTGCCATTGTTTCGAGTTCCAGCAAAAGAAAAAGTGAATTCGGAAATTTATATTGAAAAAGTTTTGAAACCTTTAAACGAAGTCCATTTACCAGAATTGTACCCTAAAGATATGCATAAGTTGTTTGTCTTTCACGATAAGGCCACATCACATACCGCTGCAAAGACAATCAAATACATCGAAGAATTTAAGCGAAGAATTGGTATATATTTTATAACTAACTCGGAATTACCTGTAAAATCACCGGATTGTAGCCCAAAGGATTTTTTTGGTTTTGGTTAGTTAAAACAAAAGCTATTTTTAAGACAATCCAAATGTTTTTACGGGGTTTGGAAAGCTATTAAAGAAGAGTGGTCTAAAGTAAGCCGTTTTTTGGTGGGAAAAGTATTTGAAAGTTGGAAACGAAGATTACGTGCGATCACACACAGTTTAGCAGAACATATTGAAGGAGAACACAAAAAAAAATTCATTTGAAAAAAATACGCATTTAATAAATTATAAATAAGACGGTCAAACATAGCCAAACACCCTTCCGTATATCAAGTTTGCAATTAATAAGTGAAATTATTTTTATCTCAAAAAATATGCTGTTTATCCCAAACAATAGTTAAATTTAATAGGGTTGTTTGTACGGCACTCGTCATTTAAGTCATGTAACACTTTTTCAATTAATAAGCAAACGTTATTCTAGGAAGTAAGTAAATACATTTTTCTCAAGAATTTTTTGAGGCTACCTTTTGAAAGTATGAGTTTTTATTCATTTTAAAACCCTTTAAAATAATATTAATTTAAAACCTTCACTTATTTTACTTCTCACAAAAGGGAAATATGAATTAGGTAAATAAATGGTTCTGATGTGTGATTTTAAGGTTATAAAATATTATATCTTAAATTATGGTTGGAAAAACGAGAAAAATTTTAGTCTAAACGTTTCGTGAATTAGACACTGAAATCATTAAATTTACGTCAAATAACTAGTTCCATTGTTTCCTAACATTTTGATGAACACCTTTATAAAAATAATACTCCGAACATACAGACGTACGGAAGGACAAACAGACTGACATAGTCAAATACATTAGCTCAAATATTATTTAAATAAAATCTATTCAGTTATAATATTGGAAGATACCGCCAATAAAATTTTTGGCTATTTTTTGCCAGATTTTGATCCGGAATCTCCAGAAAACGGAATCTCACATTCAATATTATTTATATTTGTACTGTATTTTTCCCATAATTGCCTATAAGGTTACCATAAAAACGGAATATCCCGTTCAAATTTTTGGCTGATTTTACTTGATTTTGCCATATTTATTCATATCATGAACGAAACATTCATCGTGCACTCAATTTGTTATAGTTTTATCAAAGCTAATTAGGTAATTTAGGCATACCGATAGGATGAATACATACGCATACGACAAACCATAAACGAAAAATATAGGATAAATATAAAAAGTTTGCCAACTAAACTTGAAGACGATTAGAGTAATTTCACACCTGTTTTAGTATATAAACTAAACTTTTAAAAGATAAAGTCAGTACCTGTCTGTTAGAGAGAAGCATTAGTTCCGGTTCGAAAATATTTTAATAGATAATGTTTTGATTTTGTTCAAAATTTAAGCTAGATTTTGTTTATTTGATTAGACTAAAAAGTATATATTTCGATCTAGTATCCATTTTAACAAAGTTAGTCAATTATTTAAAGATTAAATAGAAATTTATTGATAAAGTGATGAATTTTTCATTAGAACACCGTTTGTTACTTAATAAAACTTATGAAAATTATAAGAAATGTAAAAAAATTCAAATTAAGTTTATTAAAGAATTCAAAAATAAGTTTAATGATGTGACGACGCCTCATTAGTTTTCAATATTAAGACTTTTCAAAAAGTATCAACAAACCGGAAGTGTGTGACAAAATTCAAAAATTTTATAAAAAGTCAGTTTTAACAGAAGTTAAATTAAATGAAATAAAAAGTTTTAATAAGAGTCCTAAAAAATATTTAGAGAGAAGAGCGCAAAAGATAAAAATTTCAAAACAAACTTGCCATCGCGCAGCAAAACTTTTAAAGATTAAACCCTACTAATCTAAAATTGTGCAACAATTAAATGAAAATTCTATAACTAAAATGAAATTATTTTGCGAACAGTTTTTAAAATTTAAAACAGAATAAAATGTATTGAATAAAATTTTTTTACCGATTAAGCCTGGATTCAGTTAGATGGGCATGTTTTTAATAGATTTTTGAGTGAAACAAATCCAAATGAACTCATAGCTAAAACCTTACACCCTTAAAAAATAGGAGTTTGGAACGCGATCTCCCGTTTAGCAATAATTGGACCAATATTTTTTGGGAATTGATTTATTCAACTGAATACATCAAAATAATGATTAATTTTCTAAAACAATTGCCGGTTCCACTGAAAAAAGTCGCAATATTTCAACTGGACGGCGCTCCTGCACAAACTTCTAATTTAGCAGCAAATTGGCTAAAAAATGCATTTCAAGTAAGAGGAATTTCACAAAAAACTTCAGTTTTAATAACATTTAGAATCTCCTTCGAGGTCGCCGACTTGACAAGTCCGGGTTTTTTTCTTTGGGGGTACTTAAAATATAATGTTATAAAAGTAAACCTCAAAACATTGAATCAACAAATCAAATCAAAACAACACTACTTTTTCGTAAATCCGAAATTATTGACGATAACTCAGAGTAAAGGCCCGACATCTGGTGGAACATTATTGATGATTGAAGGTTTTCATAATGATGCCGGATCTCATATTGATGTTTTCTTAGGAAATCTTGAGTGCAATGTGTCAATCAAATTTTGTGGATTGTATTACAAGCGCGCGGCATATGCCTGGAGAAGAGAAACTAGTTGTCAAAGTTGACAATGGATTGAGATAATTCGATTATAATAATTTTCTTTGTTGAAAATCCGAAAATTCTTTCGATAAACTCGGGCGTTAGTGGTAACAGAAAAGTTAGAGGTATATCAAGTGGTGGTATTGCCGTTACTGTTAAAGGAGATAATTTTCATATAGTTCAAAAGCCTATGACGTATGTTGTAGTAAATGGCAAACAATACACTAGTAATTGTACGCATATTTCAGCTATGGAAATGAAGTGCTTGAGTCCCACAGTTCCGATTGAGAAACTAGAGTTTCCTGATGATCGAGATTATGTGGAATTAAATTTTGGTTTTATTTTGAATAATGTTAGTTCTGTTAAGGATTTAGGCACCAGAGATCAGCATCCATTCGCTATGTTTAAGATGTATCGAAATCCAGAGTATACACCATTTACAGAAAAAAATGGCGTTAAGTTTTACAGATCCGATTATTTAATAATTAATGGAAAAAATCTTGACAGCGCGTCACAGGAGTCGGATGTGACTGTTTGGATCGTAACGAGTACTTGTAAAATTACTTCCTTATAAAAATCTCAGCTTACGTGTATACCGGCTGTAAAACAACCACAAGCCTGTCAAAGGTCGTCAGATATTCAAGAAGTTATAGTAGGAGTTGAGGTCAACTGAATTTCACGATCCGAAGATTGAGTTATGAACTAATTATGCACAGTTTTGAGCAACACATACTTATTGACGTGATTACCAGTATTTGGGAACTGGTTTGATACCTTCTGTTCAATAAAATTATTAATATTATAAGTACAAAAATACAAAAAAATGCACAATAATTTGTTACAGTAACATAAATTATATCATGTTGAAAAATATTCAGTGTGACATCTAGAATTCTCATGTCACATGCAATATAAATCCATTATATACATAATCGACAGACCCGACAGACAGACACAACAGAACCGACAGACACGACAGACAGAACCGACAGACAGACAAACCAGACAAACCCGACAGATAGACAGACAGAACCGACAGACAGAACCGACAGACAGAACCGACAGACAGAACCGACAGACAGAACCGACAGACAGAAC
>JAQIXJ010001564.1:0-19920 GCA_034700185.1 Phthiracarus laevigatus | reverse complement strand
AAAGTTTAGAAACTATGAAATTGTGAATCTAAAAATAACTCCAAAAAGTTAGGGTAAAACTTGAGCTTACTCGCCATGGCGAGTATCGTGAGTATGGGGCAAAAATTCCTCCCGATTTCATCATACTCGCCATGGCGAGTATGGCGCGGTAATACGTTAAGTTTTCATTAATTAAAGTTAGACTAAAAAAGTAAAATTTCAGTGAAATTGTGTATTTATTGTGGCCTAAATGAAAGTTTTAAATAAAAAAGTAAAGTTTGTTTCATAAAAATTTTAGTGATTGTACGATCGGTAAAAAATAATGCTAAAAACACGCTTTATTATGAGATCGGATAAATGGCGCTAACATTAAAATTTTATTTGAGATCGGATAACGTTATAAATAGTATTTTATTTGTACGAAATCGCTAACAGTGCTAACAAGTTTCTAAAATACACGTAGTATTTCAGGACCAGTTTTTAGAACAAGTTTTCGCCTAACGGTCATTATATACCGTTATTTTTAGTAAATCAGGCAAATGCTAAGTTTTATTTAAATAATATAAATTAAAAAAGTTTTTAAATAACATAAAATTCATGTAAAAACAAAAAATCAAATAATAAATATTAAATGTAATCGATATGGCAATAAAATGTGATCACAAAAAAATCCAAACACCTCTTAATTTGCCAGGGAATGAGTAATAATCCATTGACACTTTTGGTGGTCACATCATTAGTATCAATTTCGTCTTCCTTTACCAGATTATCGCCAATTAAATAGAGAGCGTAAATAATTGGCGGCGATATTAACGCCACAATAGACAACACGAAAAAGTAAATATCATTATCGCTGTAATAAGTTGAGACTGCGTTACAGTCCTGATACAATTTATTCAAATATATCACTAATCGTATTGTTGACAGTATTAATAACCGTTGAAATAATGAACGACCGATAAATGAGACATTCGAACTTCGATTCTGATTATTGATTGGATAAATGTTACGCTAAAACGTTTGCAAATAAAAAATAAAATAATTACGGTATGATGTTATTAATAACTTATGGACTAAATGTATATAAAAGTTTACTAAACTTTATTTAAAGATTAATTGAGTTTAAAGCGCTATTTTTAGATATAATACTAGACTCTTTGTATTGTTTTACAATGAGTTTATTATTGAGTAATTAATGATCAAAAATGATAATATTGGTGACAAACCTGTCTATTATTGATACCATTCTCATGTTCGTCATCCCTTATCGGCTCTAATTCAACATTATTTCTCATCTGGTTATCCATAGCTTAACTAAAATTTAAAATCTCCACCAGGTTTACCATATTAAATATTTTTTTTAAGCGAGAAAAAACTTTTAAACAACATATAAAATGGTGCAAAATAAAGAATTGGCTAAATTGCAGTCAAGGCTATAGACAGAGTTGTGTTTCAATCATGTCAACTTGATATACGAGTTTAATGCGAAAAGAATGTTATGCATTCACATTGGGTGTGAGACTGTATGTGCAGCAGTATGAGTGTGTGTGATGCGTGTGTCTGTGGGATGAATGTGTTTTGAGATCATAACTGTTATAGCCATAATTAAATTGTTACGTCAGCGAGGCATGAATTATTGTTTTGCCTAATTGTGAAAATTAGCTGCATATTTGGTACTTCTAGTTACTGCCATCATAAATATGATCGGTTACGCCACAGAAAAAATACCACTTTTCATGTGAAACGAAACCATTATCTATGTTATCACTGTTTGATATCTAACTTTATTGATATCTCGAATAAATACGCTATAAAATAGATAATTACTGATGTCATAGTTAGTAAAGTTAAATTTAATCAGGCTGTGATTAGCAAGTTCAAGGCTATACGAAAATAAAGAATAACTGAGTTAAATTGTTACTCGTATACTGTGATTCTAAAAATATATAATACTGTTAGTTATTTGGATTTGGAAAATTGTTGAAATGATGTAGAAGTGATAACAGAATCGTGTCAACTATTAGAAATTTAATATTTCTCTTGTCATTTCATAAAACAAAACAAAACCACAAATATTGCTATTTCATGAGATTCTTTGTGAAATGGCATTTCTATTTTCATTGACTAAATTGAATTAGACAACGAATTAAACTTTCCCATATTACATAATAAGCCACAATTGTAATATTAATAAATAGTTAATGATAAAACGGAAAAGCATGTTTGAGTGCTGGCATTCTATCATAAGTTTGATCTTAAGTACACATTTTTATGAGAAAAGTGCATTACCGTACTTAAACACGAACATTTATCATGAGTTTCGTGCTATTAATCTGTGACTCTAAACTGAAAGTAACTCAATTTTTTCCAATAAATAGTTTTGAGGCTTATCAGCCATAAATGTTGTCCCAAAGTCCAAAATGTTAGGCGAGAGTTTAATTTCTCGATTTTTAACTTTCGACGAGGAGAATAATCAAATTAAATAAGTTACCATAAATGTAAAAAGGGGTTAATTAAAAATAAATAGTGGGATAACTCATGAAAATCTAGTAATATTAATACAAACTTTCACCAAAAATAGGGTTTTGAACATTAAGACAATTAAACTTTACCTCTAACTCTTAAAAAACTCGTTAATCTAATTTTGATTGTATAATTCTCAATGGTATTATTTTATGATAACACAATGCGTAAAATTAAACATATTTATCAATTATCATATCTTTATAACACGGATTTAATGTTATTCACACACGTGTACACAAAACAAATTGTCTTAAAATGTAATACTGTATATTTTAATATCTATTATGGAAACATGGAAACGGGTTTTCATGTTTTCGTACGAGTACTTTGAAATGGAAAAAATTAACTAAAAACTTGTCGCAATTATATTACACTCTTACGATAAATATGTTTATTTTACGGTATTTTTTTGCTACATAAGGCAATTTACTTAAGATATATTAAAACTTGTGATCCAAAAGCAACATATTTTTCCAATGATATGAAACGCATACGTAAATGCTATGCACTTTAGACACAAGAAAAAAACCATGAGTTTGTATATATTTAGTGTGATTGATTCGATTTTGAATGCAATACTTGTTGACATTTATCACAGAAGAGTGCAATAATTTCTTAGGAAAAAATTGACAATAACTGACAAAAAAAAACGATCAAAATATTTATTGCTATTTAAGTTTTATAATCAATAAATTATTTATAACACAAAATGATTTTTTTCAAAATAATGAACAAAAAATATTATTTAAATACAAATATTCATTGTGTGATATATTTTATTACTAATCGGAAATAAAAAATAAAAATTATTACAATTTATGACAATTTTTTGGTAATTATTATCAAGTGGAACAGATTTAACATATGCGCAAACGGATATAAACATATCATTTATTAATTAAACAGATATAGCAAATAATGAAAAATTTTATTTCAATAAAACAAAGTAAAGTAAATTACGAACATATAAAGGAATTGATTAAAAATATACGCGATTTCCGTATAACCACTGGCACCACATCAAAATCTAGAACAACGCACGCACAAATTGATGTACCAGTAGCTTATAAACTTAATATCAAAATCAATTTCAATTATTTGTAAAATATATTTGAACTATTGCTTTGTCATTTTTAAAAACAAGAAAACATTTTCTAATTTTTAATAATCGATTTTTCAGTCTAAACTAACGTCTCGTAAAAAATTCGTTATCGAAAATTTTTAATTACTATAATTATCTTACTCGCAATGTAAAACATATAAAAAAGTACATTTAAACAAAACAAATTGAAATTTGAATGTAGTGAAAATCGCGTATATTTTTAAAAATAAATAAAGTCACACATTTATCGAGAAGTTTCACAAGAAAAAAAAACGATTGAATAATTTCAAAATAGTATGAGATTGATCTAAAAACATGCAAATTATTACCGAACACTACACTACACATGGTTATAGTTAAATAACACACTTAAACAGGGAATGTTTGATTATAATAATTTACATTTAACTGATATTTAAAAGCAAAAGCGTGCGTTGTTTTTTGTACACCAATTAATACACGTATTCTCACAAATAGTTTCAACAAATAGTTTATAGCTTTAAATCTATTATAATAACTATAATTGCTTTAAAGGCACTCGAAGAGATGTTGGTTTATTTGCAATTTAAATATATTTTCTTGAAATTTTACTTAAATAATGCAATAATAATATAAAAAATAAAAATATAATTTCAACTAAAAAGTAATAATTATTTTTGCGTAACAGTGTTATGTAATGAGATAATTATTTACGGTAACTATAATGAGTTTTGGGGAGAATCTGGTGCGTCTTTTTACTTATTTATACAGATTTTTATAATTTGTTTAAATACCTAGAATTTTGAAATTACTAATAATAATCGTTAAGTCATTGTTGCTCCGAGTGCTCGCCTTGTATATTCGTAGACTACGTAACTGATACTGACGGCTGGCGCTACTTTCAGAAAGTTTGGTGCGATTCCGCGATAGAGGCCGAAAATTCCTTCTTTCACCAATATATTGCGAAATGTGCCGATCATTGTTTTGTCAAAACTGACCTGCGCTTGCAATCGCGTCCTCACCAGCGCCAGCGGGTAACTAGCAATTTGGCCGCATGTCGAGCTAAGTGTGCCGCACATTAATAACGCCACTACGCCGGGTTCTTCTTCCAAGTGATGACTTATATACATATTTTTCAGTGACTAACAAAATTGAAACCCAATATAAATATTTCATTTAAATAACAATTACGAAAAACATATAACACATTTGATAACGATTGTTATATATTTCAAAATAATGTTTAATGCGAAGATAAACGATAATCACCTCATAAATCGCCAGATCGATTCCAGCATAAGGAATAATTCCCAATAAGTTAGGTAAATAACCGCGATAGAAACTCCGCAATCCTTCTTGCAGATAGATTTTTTTAGCTGCATCCGCTATACTGCTGTATTGTCCAGTTTTCCTCAATGTAAGTCGCGTTTTAAGCACTTCCATCGGATATATCACAGTTTGGGAAATCGATCCGGCGATAGAACCCGCGCAGATCCGCTCGTGTACCCTCAGCTCTCGGCTTGAGTCCCCTTTGATTAGTTTTTTTGCCTATTATTCAAATAAATGTGTGTTATTAGAGCGATACACTAGATTACAATAAGATGCGAGTTCTGCTACGAAAATATTATCGTAAAGATATTCTGGCAAAGATATTCTCAAACAGATCATTTGATTTTTTTACGATTAACAGAATCGAGTTAATAAGTGCATTTGATTACGTGCCAAAATCGCAAAGCTTGCACTCTCCCTCAGTAATTACATAATTGATAATATACGGTACAATTTTATGCATCAATTCTAGCGATTGTTGTAAAAATTTAGTTGAAGGTCACTATGGTATCAGAAAACGTGAAAAACGTCAAGATTGGCATAAAATTTATTAACCTGTTAAGATAATATGGGTTCTAAATAGAACGCAATTTCGTTTCAATTCATCTAAAATTATGTATAAAATATATAAGAATACTTTTTAGATCGAAACTATTAATTTTTTAAATATTTTTCCCCATATTATATACATCTAACTGTTTAAATGTCAATTGTTATGCACGACTAAATCCAGAAATAAAAATTATAATGCAATCGATTAAAATGGCTTATAAACTTTCGCATTCTTAACCGTTCATTATATTGTTACTAATTTAGACTATGGTAATATTTTTCTCAATTTTAAGGCTAAGACTACGTAAAATTGGGTGTCGTCTGCAAAAAAAACTTAATACGTTTTTTAAAAAACAACTGAATAATCCTTGACAGGCATGCCATTGATATACGTATAGCATAATTATTTCGCGTATTAATTTCACTTTGAAAAGATCAATTAAAACTATAATTTTATAAAATAACGATTCATATCGAACATTAATCACTTCATATCATACCCTTTATTACTTTTGATTAATTAAAGGTAATAAAATCATAATCTGTTAAATATTAACGCATATTGTTAGTAAATATCTGGTATCTATTATATAATGGAATATAATAATAATAATAATAATAAAGTGAATTACTTGATCGTATATCATAAATTTGAGAGCAGTTTCGGGTGCGATCTTCAATACATTAATACCATTTCCTCTCCACAACGACTGCCATCCACCCTCACTCAGCATATGCCTCAGACATATACCCAAACCATTAAACTCTGCTCCTCTAACCTGAATTACCAAAAAACATGACATTATTATATTATCAATACGTAACATACATACGCAATCATGCGTTAATTATAATAATTACTTGAAGGAACACTTTGAGCCGATCGAGAGGTGCGGTACACGTGCGCGACACACCACCAGCAACAAGTCCAGCAGCAAAATGTCTCCATAACATATTGTAATTGATCTCCATTTGGTTCGTATCGTCTTCACTGATTATCAACAAACTGTCGTCTTCGCTGATGTCTATTATTGGTATTTGCTGTTTTTGAGACACAATTATTATTGATTTAAAAAGTATTAAACCACACAAATATATAGATATTTAAACGTAATATCGACTCCTGTTATCTATTATCGGTTTCGTTTCAATGATATTTCACAGAACACGTGCAATTCATTCAAACAGAAAAATGGAAAATTACGGAAAACTCAATGACTGAAACGATACGATGTGTGCGTACGTTAGCCTAAAAAACGTTTGTCGCAGATATAGCTATGGAAAACTAAGCATTAAATAGATTATTAAAGACACTTGAAAGCGTAAAACAACAGAGAGTCTCAAATTACAAAAAATATGTATAAATAAGCATTTATATAGTAATGCGATAAACAAAAAGGTAGGAAAGAGATATTAACCTGTGGACGATGTGCTGGTACTTTTTCGGCCATTTGACGCTATATCCCGTGTGAGCATAAAACCACACTATGACTAAAGCATCGGAGTTTGCGCGAAACACTCAAATAATGACGTAGTGCTATGCCTATACACTGTTATCTGCGTTTACGTCTACATTTACGTGTCTCACATGACAATTATAGTGCGTATTGCGAAATTGTGGTTCAGTACTGTTACGGTATGGCGTCGTTACGCATACGTCATTGCCTGCTTATTTGTGCATATGCTCGTTCATTCAATACTATTCCAGAAGTTCCGGAAATTACCGTTTCGTATGACATAACTACGATGAGTTTTTTGTTGTTTGTTTACTTTATAATTCGAAATTGTAATGTTTTTAATGTGAAATTTATTATACAAAACATTTATAGAGAATAAAACTTGAATAAATTAAATAAATAACTTTCCACGCAAACAAACAGTTATTTAATTGATAAAATGTTTGTTTGCTTTCTCTTTTTACAGTATTTTGAATAATTTTGCAGCGAATTGCGATAACGTTTAATGAAATTAGACTTATAAGTATACAATGATTAGTTGCTGTGCTCTAAATTCAGTTAAGGTTAACTAGTATTCTGTTAGACTATAAGTCTGGCGATAAAGCCATTAATTTTTCATTATATCAATCAATATATGCAATTTAGTTGTGTTCTAGTTTTTTTTAGTTTCCTATTGAACCAAAAGTAAAATTTTTTCTATGCTTGTGAATCACAAGTTGTGATTATATATTTGAAATCCTAAAGTTATAAAATAATAAAAATATAAAAGGAATTTAATTTATAAAATAAATCAGACTGGTATGGGAAGTGCAAAATTATCAAAAAAAAGCCCGACAAAATAAAATTTAGAAAGAATTTACTGACCCGATCCGAAACATTATTCATAATTACTAGGCGTTGAAAATATTTAATTAAAATGTTATAATTTCATTTAAAAACAAGTTTATATGAAATGTAGAACCAAAATAATTAGAAATAAAGTAAAAGAAACGATTCAAACGATTTTTAAAACATCAAACGAATTTAAAAATTTCAAACGATTTCAATTTTTTATAACAGTATTTGTTAAATTAAAAATTTATGGATAATGCAAGGCTGACTAAACCATTAAAATCGAAATCTGATATCTTTCATTTAAGAAGAAGTTATTAAGAAAATAAATCAATTTTTCTATATCCATTAAAAGAAATAGTTTTTACTTGTATTCACATGAAATTTTATACTCTACTGTACTGTATATTAGCTCTAATCTATTGTAAAATATATAGCAACTTTTCATCTATCGAAGTTCAAACAATTGATTGCAATGTCCTTGAAAAATTATAATTTTTGTTGTTTTCACAAATATTTAAAAACATTAATTTTAGACACGATAATTACGCAATTTCAGTGCAATTTTACTGTAAATATGTTTGTCAAGCCAGACACGCTTTGTTTTCATTACTGAAAACGTTATCAATGGTTTAAAATTAGTAAATGTGCAGAAATCGCAATGCAATGCAAATCAAAGTTTTTTTAATATCATAAACAAAGTTTTTATAAAATATAATATTACTGAGTTCTCTAATAAATACGCAATAAATGTTTAAAACTGTTTGATATCCTTTTATAACTGTTTTTTGTATTTATATATGCGAAACATGGTAATGATTGGTAGTCAAAATAATAGCATATATAGCATATAAAAATAGCTTTAATAAATTAACAAAATAACTAGGGATCGGAAATTTCGGTTTTAACCGAAAAGTTTATAATTGCTTAAATTTCGGTTAAAGTTTTTCTAAGCATTAATTAATTGAAAATTATTGTTTTAAAAGTAAAATTTTTCAACCGAAATAACCGAATTTAAGTATTTTTAACCGAAAAAAAAATCGAAATTTAATATTAGCAACCGAATTTCATAGAATAAGTTTAATATATTAGTTTTTACGCATAAATATTATATTTTTCTGTATCGTAATAATATTGTGAAAGGTTAATTTTGAACAATTATAAGTTTAAATAAATTTTCAAATAAGTATATGATAATTTGTTGCTCCAAATCATATTAATTTGCACTTAAAAGTGCACTTAATCTATAAGGAATACAACTTATTTAAATCTGATGTTGCAATATTAAAATATTAGCAGATTTAAAAAATAAATTATTATAAGCTGTTTGGAAAAATTTTCACTTTAAAAAAGACCTAAATTTTTTCATCAAAGTGTAAAATATTATAAATTAAATTAATTTTGTTAAAAAATGGTCAACCGAAATTAGACAATAATGCCAACCGAAATCGACCGAATTTTAACATTTTTCTTACCGAAATTTTTCCGATCCCTAAAATAACACTTGAAAATGGCATTTATAATTTTTAAAAATTTTCTTAAAAATTAAATTATAATGTCATTTTCTTCATAATAAAATTTATATAAATCTCTTTTAGTTTATTTTATAACGAAATATAATTTTTTTGAAGAGTAAGCTATTAGGAGTTTTTGTTGGTAGTTAAAAAAATTAGGGGGAAGGGGTAACAAAAACTAATCAAAGGGATCGACAATTTTTTGATTCCGATAAAAATAACATTTATAGCTTTTATAGTGTTTATCATTAAAAATAGCAAATAATAACAGTTATAAATGGACCTAAAATGACTACAAACTATGTAAATCGTGCACTTATAACAAATATATGCTTATAATTATGAAATAAAATTGCTATTATTTGACTCTAATGATTATATTGCATAAACTTTGATTTAAAATAATAAAATAGATAACTATTAGTATTGCTTTGCGATTTCTGGCCATTTAATAAATTAAAGTGTGTCACTGTCAGGTTTTTCAAAATTCAAAAGGAGGCGAACTCATCGGATTTAAGCGACAACTTTTTGATTTTTAGACAAAAAATTGGAATTTTCATGAAAAATTTGCCATATTATGACTTCGGATTTTCTTGGGTATACTCCGTTTAGACCCTCTGGGACACCCTGATTTAACGCCATTAATAGTCTTCTATAAAAAACGAAAAACACTAGATTATGGTTAGACAAATGAAATTGTGTAATTATTGTTTTCTAAATATAATTTTTAAATATGGTTACAATGTGTTGCAATCTATGCCAAAACAATGTGTAACAGAGAATAGATTCACAAACACTTATTCTTGTCTAAGAGCACATTTTCAGGCATAGGGTTGACTGCTTTATATCAGTAGTTTTCAAACTTTTTACGCGACCCAAATTTCGAAAAAATTTCTTCTGCGACCCATAATTTCAAATTTTAATTTTTTAAAATTAATGAGAATGATTGCATAGCACATAAATTTTTAATAATATTAACAATATTCGATAGCGATAATCTCAAATCATTTTCAGCATTTAATTTTGGTATATGCTTCGATTATAAATAAGTAATGAGATGAGATGTCGTAATAGGTTTTTCGATTGTCAACTTCAAGTTGCAACCCATTTAACTAATGCTTATTTCAAAAAAGGCTGACCCAAATTTTTAATTCTACGGCCCTGTATTGGGCCACCATCCATAGTTTGAGAACCTCTGCTTTATATCATACAATCATGACTTATAAATCGAAAGTACAGCATATTCTAAACAGGTATATCAAGGCTTATGCCAGTTTTGCCAGTTTCCTGCATTAAAAAAGACTAAGTAGCGTCATAACGTGTATGTGTTGTGACGCCGTTTAGTCTTTTTTAATGCAGGAAACTGGCAAAAAAGGCATAAGCTTTGACATGCCTGATTCTAAACCCTACAGGCTTCAAACCCAACCAACTCGAACCTGTAGGGATTCAACCCGACCCTATACATATTTATTATTCATCAGCTAATTCCACTAATTTCATTATTTCTGATAAAAAAGTATTGTAGTATTACAACTGATAATTATTATTTAGTAAAGTCATTTCCTGACTGGAAAAAATATTTTGCAGATAAATGCGGATAATCCACCGATTAAACATTTATTAATAACTTGCCCGATTCCGATCCGTCGAATAAATAATTTTTACCAGCACTCAAAAAAATCACTAATCCGAAACTGGAAAACTCCTTAAAATTTTGAAACATCTCTATCCGCATATGATTTTATCCGCGCCCAACTCTATATCGTATACTTCATATTATACTAGTAAATCGATAGCAATTTCGGAACCCGACCCGACCCGTACCCGACTTGTTTGAACCCGACCCGACCCGTACCCGAGACTGTTGAACCCGACCCGACCCGGCCCGATAAACCAACTTAAGCAAATGTCAATAATTTTTTGCAAAAAAAATCCAACATAAAATATATATTTTAGTAGTTTTACAACTAATATTTGTTATTTAGTATAAAATAAAGTTGTATTTTTAAAAATGGCAAAAGTTTTCCTAAATTTTTGATTATTTCTTTGTATTTTTTAAGATAGTCGGGTTTTGTAATATAATTATTAAAACCCGACCCGACCCGTCCTCAAAAAGTTTGAGCCAGAACCCGGCCCGACCCGACAAATTTGTCGGGTACCCGACCCGAACCCGACATTCGGGTACCCGTTTACTAGTCTACTTCATATGTTACTGACTCGTGAGTCAGTACAGTAATACTGGCAGTATTAACTTTCTGACGCCTCATCTCTTTAACACATTGAATAAATTTTTTTAGTCACTCTATGTTTTAAGGCGAGGCGCCACTAAATCGATAATAACGAGAAATTACATGAGGGTGTAGACTATGCTCAAAAGCCCTCTTTTCAAACTATTTTTCGATATTTTAGTTATAGTTTGAATCAACGGATGTCAACACAATATGCTATGTAGGGTTAAAAATTAATTCAATTATTTTAACAAAAATATCTCAATTAATAGAAGTGTAATAATAAATATCATGTGCTTAAAACTTGACTCGAAATATTCTTGAATAAGCTTAAAGTTTTTAAGCCGTTCGTTCAATGTTTACTTAAATAATAAAACGTTATCTATTTTAATGGAATGGGTTTTTCGCGATATTCAATATTTCATCGCTAAACTCAATCCGTACTTCAGAAGTTTGGCAACAGAATATATTAAGTTACCGTAACTTATAAGTTTTATTCTTCCTGTATAAGAACATATTAATTTATTATTTATTACACTCTTTTGCTGATCCGATAAATATTTAATGCGTAAAACCCTATACATTAGTTCTTGTTTTCGCTGAAAAATATATAAAGTTTTTTGTGCATATACGTAAGTATCTTAACTATCAGTTGACTCGCACTAATTAATTTGCAATATATAAGAGGATAGCGCTAAAATAGAATGGTAGCGGAATTTAATATGTAATATAGGGTAACAGTTTTAATGGGTTTATGCGACACTAATGATAGGAAAAAGAATAAGTCGATAATGAAATGAATTGAGTTAAAATTACAAAATAGAACAATATTTGTTTCGATTTATGCTGAGTGTACGTACAGTGTGAACTAAAGTTGCTATTGGTTTGAGTATTCATCAAAGCAACCAGGGTGTCCTAGAGTGTGTCGGTCTGGAGGGGATTACTTTCGGACTTTTTAAAATTTTTAAATCAAATTACTCGGATTTAAACTACAATTTTTTTACCATCGGACAAAAAACGTTGAATTGTTCAATTTTTTATTTTGTAGTAAGGGGTCAACTTTTTGAAACTTGGGGGAAGGTTGGGTAAGAAGTGACCCTCTCTCATCTCCTTTCTGGAACATCCTGAAGCAAACCGATTGTTTAAACCAATTATTACAATTTTTAAACAATATTTGTAATGTACCGTATTATCGGACACTTTATCGTAATTCATAGTTTTAAACCAAGTTTGTACGCGTTAGTGTAACATTAAAACTTAATTTTCTGTATTAAAATAATAACGTGCTAACAATGAGTCCTGAATAATACAGTACAGCCAAAATTTGTCTTTACTTATGATTTATCGGTTTTAATAAAAAAGATTTGGTTGTATTTTCTGCTGGTTCAAGTATTGTAGAAAAATTTTATAATTCAGAGTTCTAACAATATGAATTAATTACACAAATTTACATTTACGTGCGCTAACATAAACTAAAACTATAGTAAAGTATATCCAAAATCTATTTTATTAATCCTAAGAAATAAATTTGTCGTCATTTATATCTTTAAACGTAGTGGGAAAGGATAATAGAAAAGTTAGTGTTATGTAACGGTTAATATATAGCGTTTCTTTTTAATTAATGAAATCAAAACCAAACCAAAAATAGTTGAAAAAATTAAACATTCATAACCATAAATAAAAAATCATTGGTACAAAACAGTACTAAACCAAAACATTAGCATCTTTTCAGTACACACAGAGTAGCATCAACTTTCTCATACGTGATATGTGGTATAAGTTTACTATTATTTCATTTATAATATAAATTTACGATTCAATGCTAAACAGTTTTATATCTAATGCAAACTTTAATCATCTAAAGTTAATTAAATTCCATTCCTAGAAACCGTTTTTTATGCAAATTTTGTTAGCCATGCGCTTTGCACGATGAAAGCGCAAGTTTATAATTAAAAACATCGTGTTTGAGCCATTGATGATTATCATTGGTGCTTAAAAATTAATGCATTCGATTGCGATCAAACATAAAATTAAATACTTATTTGAACGCTATTAATGCTAATTATTAAAATATATTCATTAAAATATTCGGGTGTTATAGCATATACCGGACGTATCGAATCTTTCTTAAAATATAATAGTATATATAGCAACAACAAATTTATGAAAGATTTTTTATTTTAAAGACTAATTTGTGCACTATTGCAGACTATTGACGCCTAATGCATATAAAAAAAGCTGAAATGCTCATTGATCGCGGCGTGTATGACTATAACTGATTCAAAACATATTTTAAACTTTTATTTAGGTAACAATAAATACACAATTTCAATGTAATTTAAATGTCATGCCAGACTCTAAGTTAATGAAATTTAATTATACATAATTATTTTATATCAGATCAAAGTTATTCAACACTTAATAAAAATATTGTAAACTTTTTGTTTGTATTAATCGTTTTGAATAACTTTGATCTGATATAAAATAATTATGTATATATTTGCGTTACATTAGAATATTTGCAGATTAATACAAACAAAAAGTTTACAATATTTTTATTAAGTATTGAATTACAGAGTTCTGTAATAAAATATGCAATAAATGTTTTTGACTGTTAGAGAACCCATAAGAACCCATTGATTCAAAACATTAATCAAAACATTAATGTAAAATTTGCAAACGTAAACTAAAAGTTTGTGCAGCATAAGGAATAAGAAAAAAATTATAGCATAAAACAGTAACTGTACAATGCATTCATTTATTTTTAAAAATAATGTAATTTCACATATTTCTAACGTCACTTTTATGCCTGAATAAACAACATATTTTTTCTTATGATCAAGATATTAAATTATCGATAATTTACTTTAATTGTAAACAGGCATTGATTAATCGATTTTTCATTTTTCATAAAAAATTAAATAATATTAAAACGAGTAAACTATTCACAACTCTATGCAAAACACTGTTTATTAAACAATCAAACAAACAAATTATTTTAATAAATTATTAATTAAATTTAGATTTTTGTTTCGAAATTATTTGAAATGTTTAAAATAAAGGATTACAAAATAAAATTATATAAAATGAAAAAATGCAGCACAACAAACAAAGAAACGATTTCATTTGATATAAACTAAAAGTATTTTTATTCAATAATAAATAATTTCAATTTAAGTTAGAGAATAGTTTTAGTTTCGAGAGGAGAGAAGCAAATATATATATTTTATTCCGTAACTGTTGGTAACAACTCTTCTCATACATTAACTTTATATAACGCATTGGAACTCGAAAACAATTTGCTTAAGAATTTATTTCAAAAACAATTTGTCTCTCGATAGACGAAAGTGTATTTTTATTTTTAAGCAAAATTTTTCGATGTGTCACAACGAATTTTATTGCAGAGCAAACGGGAAATAAAATATTTAAATCAAAGCAAATATTTGGAAAATCTATTTATGCCAAAAATGTAAAAATAATTTAAAATATTACTAGAGATATGTAAAGTAATTTTATTATTATAATTACAGTGAGTGGAATAAAAGTACGTTAATTAAAATTTAGTAAAGTATGCGAAAGTTAGGCAAAAAAGATAGATTTATGTATTTGGCAATATTACGACTATTTCTATTTGTAAGCGTAACAAATTTTTTAATTTTAAAAATTCTTAAATTAAAAATCGTTTTGAGTACGAACACATTTCACGTTATATTTATTCTTCTTAATTAAAAATTCAAAAATTTATTTTGTTACTTTTTGCGTTAGTGAGAAGTTGTCACAGTAGTAAAGTAATGTAATTTTTTAAATGAAATTATTTTAATGTTGTTAATGTAGTGTTTTAAAACATAAGAAAAAATAAAGAAAGTGATATAAAATCAATTTTTTGTCACTAGAAAGTCACTTGGAAGAACAAGATTCTTAGCGCTGTTGGGTACAACACATTAGCTGAACTACAAGTAAATTTTTTTTGATAAAAATACAAATAAAAATGTAATCCCTTATTTGAAGTCAAACTAATTCGTAAGCTTATATTAATTCCAATACAAGGATTAAGTGCTTTTCGTGCTAATTATGTTGTTTTTTATTTTTAATTGTTTTAGTTATTTGAAATTCTCAAAAAATTTCGAAAACATTAATCTATGGTAATCACATCATGGATTCTAAATTTTATTTCAAAGGTCATCATTATATCGTGTGCTTGAATACTCAATCAAAAATAGTTTTAGAAAATTCGCAACAAAAATGTAATCTATGTTTCGCGTTTTTTTTCTGCACAATAACTTACTTAAGTATGTTTTATGCCAAAAATATGAGACAAATTCTTTTTCAAATGCGCTTAACAAACGCTGAACAAATGATTATAATGCTTAATACATAATTGTACATAATTATAGTGTATTTGTCACATATATATAAGAAGCCTATTTATAATTTATAATCAATACTTTATTCAAACTTTATTTACAGTTAGAGAGTTTAATACAATCTGCTAAAAACGTGGAACAATACAAAAAAAACCAAATGCAAGAAAATAGTCTAATAGAGTAAAAATTATTAATGCAATATTGAGTAAATTTGCTGCAACTGTTACTTTTAGCAATATTACGTTGTCATAGAAATGTTAGCCAGAAAAGCAGTAAAATTGTTTCAATTGTCAAAAATAAATCTGCGATTGAATCTCAATGATGCTTACGTTAGAAGTTTCGTTCACACTAGAATTGTTTTTTGGCTAAATCTAAATAATTTTAAAATACAATATATATGCACATAAGATATAGCAAACTACTTATACAGTATATGATTAGAAATAATTCTGGTGAACAAAAATTCTAGAGAATAATTCTCAAGCAAATAAGATTGAAAAAAACACATCTGTTTATGTTGCTGGTGTCGAAAACATAAAAACAAATGATTGCAATACCACTTTTAAATAACAGTTATCTTTTATACGGGGCATAATGTAAAGCTTATAAACAAACCGAAATTGTGTTTCATATACAATTTCGTTTTTGCTAAACATTTCACAATTGATTTTGATATGAATCGCACGCTTTCGAATCGGTTTCGCTTTAAATTTTAAATTCCTAAAGGTATAAAAAAGGCGAGATTTAATGGGGGAAACGCATCGCTTTTTTATACGCGACCAAAACTTTTGCGAACAAATAAAAAAACCGTTTCGTACGAAAGTAGAATAGCATTAGGAAACTGTTCTCAATTTCTGTAATTGCTTCGGAATAGCTATAAAAAACAAAGATAAAACCGCATGTTTTATGATTATTTTTTTAAATTAGAAGGTTTTTATCTTTATTGATACGAAAAAAATAAAAACTCTAATAAAAACAATAACATAATACATAATATTATAAATAATTAAATAAATAATAACTAGGGAAAAAAACAAAAGAAAGAAACGTAACTTATGCTATCATAACTATGCTTTACAAAAAAAACAATGCAAAATCGATTGCATGTATTATGCAACTTGACTGCTCTCGAAAAAAATGTACATTACATTCAGCTAATAATTCTTTAACTTCTTTTTTGCTTTCCCATTTTTTTCTTTTGCCCCTTTCCTAACAGCTATGTGAGTGACTGCTCCGATTCGTTAGAGTCTTGTCACACAGTACGCTAAAAATAGTTTTTTGGCTTTACTAGTTAAAAACAGTGTCAACACAAAAATACAATTTACGGATCAAATTTCAAGACAGAAAATTGGGTGTAATCATAGGGTGATGAAAATCTCCATAAATCTTCTCCAACGCAACTGTCACTGTAATAACAATAATACTATGTTATCATTATTACATTTTTTATTCATTATGTGTTTGCAATGATAGCAATAAACCTAAAATTACTGAGCTTCGGAACGAGATGGCCAAGAAGCTCAAGCTCAACAAATCTTTAGCCATATTAACTTTAAAATGAGCTTGCGATTAGGTTTCTAAAAAACATATGAGCTTTAAGCTTCACGCTTAAGTTGAAATAATTTTTTGGGAAAATTTAATATTTTAATTATAATTTTTTATAACAAAACTTTAATTATGCAATAAAATTTAATATATTTTAATACAATACGTTACACCTAATAAACGCATTGTTACATTATTAATTTAATACTTACATTAAGATTAATATTCATTTGAATTGAAATACTCGTAACTTTATACAAAATGAGTAATATTAGACGTTAAGCTCAATAAGCTCGAACTCTAAACTTCAAACATCAAACTTCGAGTTTAAGCTATTCCACAACAAAAAACTGAGCGTTTGGAACTCAGTTATGCTCAAACAAGTGCTCTGAACTTTTGCCATCATTGAGTTTATGTTTGCTTTAACGTTAATCATAGTTTTTACGTTAGTGTATTGTAAACATAAAAAATTTATAAAAGCAGTTTAAAAACTTATAAAAGAAAATAATAGGGTCGTTAAGAATTTATAAATTATTATTGTATAATAAGCTTAGTGTTATAAATTTAATGGCAAAAAACATACGCTATAACATAAATTTTGCTCATTTATGGTACCAACCTCTAAATCATTTTATTTGCAGATAATGTTTTTATTACTTATAAGAGAAAATGTTATAAACCTCACTAGACATATATACGGTGGTTAAAAAAATCTATAAATACTATTTCAAAGTTTTTTGAAAATCTAATGCATATTATGTAATTAAATGTGAGTATTAGCACTCGACAAGTAAATCGTAAATATTTTAAAACCCGCCCTATTTTTTTCTTAAGCAATTTACATTAATATTTCTAACAAAACTACTTTATTTTAAAATATTAGTAGTATTACAAATAATAATTTTTAATTTTAAAGTTTTAATTTGATAATTTAAAAAAGTTTTTATAACAGTTTGTATTATATAAGAAAATCGGGTTTTGTACCAAAAATTTCAAAATCCGAATCAGCATTTCGGATAACCGTTTACTAGTCTAATTAGTACTTTTTAATTTAAAATTATTTAAAAACGTTATGTATAAATTTGACATTAAAGTATGTAAATACTCTATTAGCGAATAACACGATTTAAGCAAATTGTAATTAATACTGTATGCAACATTCGTCACACGTATAATAAAAATCGATTGTTAATTTGCCCATTATTTTATTATATTTTGGTATTTATGATTCATATAATTTTGATTTTATTTCACTAAAACTCAATAACATTTAGGCTAACGATTTACCATAAGCTTATATTAAAAATTATATTAGCTCATTATAATCACAAATTAAGCCAAAAGTAATTACGGGAAAGTATTTTGAAGATCGAGATAAAAATTTAATTTTTTTCCTCTGCAACACAATCCAGATTAGTTGCGACATCAAACTTAATGGCAATACACATTTTTTTCTCTCTCAGTGACTTATTTGGATGTCTTTCCAATTATAATATAGGATGAAAAATCTTATTCCGTTCTTACGAGCTTTTATATGATCTTCTTTTCTATTGAGATGACTAATAAAATAAATAATAGAAGATATTGAACTCTCGATAGAAAAGATTGCGATTAGACATTGGTTCGCGCTTTCAATCTATGCGGAGAATGATAAATATTTTATGTTGTCTCAAGTTTTTTTCTCCAGTTATTGTCTTCTTTATTTTCCCCATTTGATCGTAACTATAATAAAATGTTCTAAAGCGAGCGAGCGTTGGATAATTGACTGCGAAGTTATACCGCTGTTTTAATTTTAATGCGTTAGATAAGTGAATATCTTGAGCAGCTTTTACTGCGGGAATCAAACGAATAAATTTCGCGCGAAATTAAATACACGTCTATGTTGCGAGGATTATTAAATTATTAGCGTATTTATGAAAACAAAATATTTTATTATATCTACAATTTATTGCCACTAAAATTCTAAATAAATATTTATATAAGGATCTAATAATGGTAAAACTAACATAAGGGATATATAGGCATGAATGGACATGATATGATATAAGCTAAATATACATATTATTGCCGCTACATTAACTTAAGATGAGTTTCTTACCATGTAATACGAAAATATTAATAAACTTCCACTCATAAGGTTGTACTTCAGTCTTAAGAGAGATGAATCACTGGTTTTCAATATTATTTTAATCTTCATTATGGCGTGTTTGCTGAATTTAAATTCAGTATTCGGATAGTTAGTATAGACTGAATATATATTTTTATTTAAATTTTAATGCTAATTTACTTTGTTTCGATGATCTTTGTATGTTTTATATGAAAAACTAGTTATCGAAATAGTTCCTCTACAATGAGTTGTTTTGTGTTCATTAACAATGAATCGTAAAATTCAATAATTTTTTAAACGCGAACAGTTTTATTTACAATAAACTTTATTTGGAAATAGAATAGCTTATTGTTGGTTGAATTAATTTGAATACTTTATAAACAAAAACGCGAAAATATACTTTCGGT
>JAQIXJ010001563.1:0-19920 GCA_034700185.1 Phthiracarus laevigatus | reverse complement strand
ATCGCTTTTGACAACAATCGAACACATGAGGCGTAATCGTTATTTAAAATCGCAAACTCGCATCCTTTCGACGCAAATTCAATACTTTTATCTAGTTTTGCCTATGAATATATTATTTTATTTGAATGAATTTAAATAAATATAATATTATTTTCGATTTATAATTTATAATCATCAAAAATTGGTTTTATTTACGTTTTTATCTTTTGTATCTAAAATTGGCGATAAAGAGAGTACGCTATCCGCTGTTGAGTCTAACGAAATGGCAGAATCTTCTGATAAATTTTCAGAACTCGATTCGATAGCTGTTTGAGGAATATTTTCGATTACTTCCTGAATTTTAAATGAATTAATTTTTTGCTTAGTTTTCGACCACATCGTGAAATAAATAAAGTTTAGATAATAAAACAAAAATATAAAAATTTATTGGAAAATTAAAAAACAATTTCGCTTGAAGTTTATTACACAACTGATAATCATTTCATTTCAAGTATAGTCTGGTTTAGTAATTATGTGATCAAAATTCAATGATGCGTTATATTTGAACATTTAAACTAAACTCTAAGCAATTATTTTAATTTTTTAATCACTTGTGTACAAAGTTTTATACTTTTTTAATAAGCATTAACATTACATCTATTTAGTCATTAATTATTTCACATAACTTTATGGCTTGTAATTATAAAAAAGACTGAACTTTTATCCAAAACTATTAAAAATAAAGACCGACACATTCATAGACATCGCAATTCTTTTCGTTTGATCTAAGCTATTAAGTTTAATTTAAAAAATTGGTTTGGAAGACTATTACAATTATTAAATTATATATTTATATTATAAATATTTTATTTATTGTAATTCCCTTAACTATAAAAAGATGGATGATTGGGTCGGGTTCAACACATGATGTTCTTTTCGGATACAAACCTGACACATTTATCATTCAACTAAGTTCATAGAGTGGAGTTAAATAAGGGGTCACTCGATGGTGTGGGCAACTAAATTCAAGTAGTGGATGCATAAGTAGGTCTAATTCTTTGCAGATAAATAATTGTTGAGTTGGTTAGACTCCTAATCCATTTTATTAAAACGTGAACCTTATACCCTTACGGAATGTTGGCCTAATTTCTAGTATCCTTTATTAAGTAAATAAATTGTTAAAAATAAAATCTTTTTTATCTGACTTTCTAGACATATATATGGATTTGATAATGTCCGTCTGTCCGTCCGCTCTCTTATGTTAATAAAGGGATTTTGATCTTTATTTTGATAAAGGGATATTACCAATTTCTTATGGCCATTTTATCCGAATTCTTTATTTAATATAGGGATGAAAATGGTCAAAATAAGCAAACATAAGGTCAAATTGGACAAAAAAACTATAAATTGCCACAAAATAGGACAAAAATAAGGTAAATATAGGCAAAAAGCAGATCAAAATGCGAAAATAAGTCAAAAATGACCAAAATAAGGCCAAAATTTGGAACGAAATTCCCGATTTTATATCAAAACAGTCTAATTTATGTCAAAGAGTAAAAATGAGCCAAAAGTCTGAACGGGAGCTTCCGTTTTAATAGTAACATTATTTGCAAATATAGCCAAAATAGGGTAAAAATAGCCAAAAATCTGAACTAAATATACCATTTTCATTGTAATTATCAGAATCGAGTAAAAATAGAGAAAATTAATGGCGGAATCTTCCGAAATTAAAAGTAAAAACGTTAGCTTTAATAAAAATAATATAAAATAATGGAAACGAGCGAACGAAGATAGCGACCATAAAATTACTGAAACTAACTTTACAAAGTCAGATTTTATTTTAAAAATATAATTTAAAGTCATTTAAACAAAATAAAAGTATTATTATGGTTAATGGACTTTATTACTTTGGTTTCATTTTGAATTGGTTTACACAATTAGTTATTGGTTTTGTTTATGATGGGTCGTTAACCAATGGTTTGAACTGTTATGGCTTAATAACGTAAATTCAAGGTTTGGTTTGGGAAAATTAAAACAATAATTACAGATATTGAACAAATAAACAAAATAAAATTGAACAGTACTATAGTCATTACACATAGATCTATTCTCTATATATTTATAATAATACAAGGAAATCATATTTCTGCGTTTGCCTCACCATAGCAAGAGCTTAAACTTTTAATTCAATATTGTTGTGTAACCGATAACGTCATCAACTTTAGCCACAATTAGGTAGTTGTGTCAAATTGGTCAAATTGTTCCGATTAGGTAAAAATAGATTAATTTTGGATTCCATAAATCGAGTGGAGCCCGCAAATTAAGGGTTTCGAACTAATGTTTTGCCCTATTCGGCCACAAATTCGAATATTCGAGTTAGATGATTGTCGGGTTATATGATTTAAATTGAAGACCCTAATTTCACATTTAAAATAAAACAAGAATGACACATTCACAGAGAGCTCACTTTTTCATAGTTTTATGCACATGACTGTATGATATATAATAATATTAAACCAAATATGGGAAATCATCAAATTCCTTAATCAATATATGTGATATTTATTAATTAATATAAGACTGCGGACACCGGCACAGACGGACAGACGGACAGACATGATCAAATCCATAAGCTCGCCTTTTAAAAAAAAGTGAGCTAAAAAAAGTTAACCATCAATGAAGTGATAACAGCAGAGTGTCCCAGAGAGGGGTGAGGGGTTCCCTCCACAGGATTTCTCAAAAAGTTGATCCCCCTACCTAAAAAATGACATCTCTATGGGCAAAATATTTTTTTACTGTTCTTATTGTCCGAATGCTGAATAATTGACGCTTAAATCCGAGTAAATTGAACACTTTACACTTTTAAAAAGTCGGAAAGTAACCACCCCCAGACCGACACACTTTGGGACACACTGGATAACAGTAATATATGCAAATATTGGCAAAAATTCTCCTAAAAATAGCCAAATTTCTAAACAAAAGGTATCATGTTTATCGAAAAGATTAAAATAGAGAATATTCAACCGAATGTTACTGATTTCGCATACATTGGCAAATACATACTTATTTTAATCAAAACAAAAGTTTCATATTAAGTCTGATTGAAATAAAATACTTAATTACAGATTTTAAAATAACAAACATCGTAATAATTTTTGCACAAAAGTTTTAATATATGAATAATTCAATGTAGAAGCTATACACGTAAGTAGTCCCGGTCACAGTTGGGACATCAGAGTGTCATAAAGTGTGAGGTGGAAGTTACTTTCCGACTTCAAAATTTTAGGGTAAGGGGTTAAACTACTCGGATTTAAGCGACAATTTTTCTGCCATCGGTCAAAAAAACATTTTTTCCCATAGAGTTATCAACTTTTTGAGAAGTCTTAAGTAGTAATCCGTTCCAGACCATCCTTTAGGGACAGATTTTGTATTGATCCATGAGTTGGACAGAAACGCAAAAAAGTATTTTTTATATTATATATTATAGTTCTCTATTTGTTTGTTTATTTTAAAGTAAAGTTGTTTTACTTGATTGCAAACAGAACTATTAAAATTTACCAAAATTGTATAATGATAAGCGTATTATGGTTTTAATTAACAAAATATTTGGTTAAACAAAGAAATCTAAATATTGTTGGATGAAAAACATATATAGCTAATGAGTTATGTTTTTAAAAAAGATCTCAATCCAATAAAGTTTTTGAATATAAAACAGTAAATAACTCACAAATACAAAGGGAAAATGACAAGTCTATTATAATTCAATTTCAAATTTTAATTTTTTTAATAAAAATAATTAAACTATAAATGAATCATATACTGTATATTATTAAACTTGAGATTTTCATAACTTTATTATTTATATTTAAATTTAAAAATTAAAGTATTTAATGTTGGTGTACAGGGCTACATAAATATAAAAAACTTGTATTGTTTCAATATGTGTTTTTTATTAACAATTGCATTTCTTGTTCGATTTATAGAATTGAATTAAATTTAAATGTATCGTTAAAAGTTATAATTTTAAATTTAGCGTAGCAAAAACTATTAATTTATTTTGAAACGGTTTTTACTTATGAACTGTAAAACTTTCATTAATACAATTTTAAAAATTATGATAAAAATGTGAATGATTAATTTTTGGCAGATAATCTTTCATTAGGTAACATTTTTTCTGTTATTCTATAATTAAACGGCATTGAAATTTTAATTCCATTACCGTGGAATTGTATATTCGCTAGGGTAATGAGACTATAATGGCATGATTTAAATTGTGTTTACCGTTAAAAGAATTGTAACGATTTTTTTTGCTCGCAATAGTGTAATGGCAGTGGTTTATGGTCAGGTTTTAAAAAATTTAAGTAATGTATTTATCAAATTGAAAAGACTTAAATTTCTCTTGAAGTTTTTTAACACTAATTTATCAAACCAATAAATAATTAGCATTTTTTTATATATGAATATAACTTAACATGAAAAGGATTTTTTTGACCCAAATTGAGTTTCGTTTAGAGTTAAAATTTTTCAAAGGTAGTTCGGTAGTTTGAATAGAAAAAAATCACGGTAACGGCATGGTAATGGAATTAAATAAATAGTGTTTAACGATAATGGAATATCCTTGCCTCTATGTATTTTAGATTATATTAAACTGTTTTTCGCCCCAGAATAAACAAATGAAAAACAGCTGCATTTGTGAATTTGAAGTATTGTTTGATTTTTACTTTATTTAATATTCACATCTTCGAATATCGTCTCAAAATCTGAAAAAATTACAAACGGGCAATGTTTGCTGATAATTTGAAAATTTCAAATTATTATTTTTTTAATTGGTTAAACTGTTCTTGTACATCGTTGAAACAATATAATCGTTGAAATATCGATGAACTTGACTGAAGTTGAAAGTATAGCAATCTTCTGTCTATTGTTTTCTAAAATCTGGTTAATCGTTATCTAAATGGATGAATGGGTTTAGCCTAAATTGATATGCCTAACACTGATCAATTTCGTTTGATTCTATAAATTGTTTTCGAGATATTGGTAAACTGATAATCTGGTTAGCGATAGTGAGTTTATAACCTTATAGTGTTTTGTAAGCTCGTTTTTATTATTTTTATTAACAAAAGTAGAAAAAACAATATCTTTGGGTAACACTTTTGTTCGTTAATTTATAAGTTAAATAAAATTGTTTGAGCATTTTTACATTATGTTTACAAAATTTTGAAGTCATAAGCCAACGAACAAAATTAATGTTTCAGAAATTTTGGCAAATAGAATAATGCAAATTTTTAATACAAATATTTTATTGCATTCCGTTAAAACAGTTAATTTAATGTTAGTTAGCACAATTTTTATCTTTAATTTCACCGATAACTAGTCCACTGTATTATTTTGTCCTATTATACCTCAAAATTTCTTAAACATTATTATAATAATTTGAAATAGATTAATTATAGAAAAGTTTTTTTTTAATTTAACGCATTATTTAAAAATGTATTAACAATTCATAAGCTTTAAAATTATCGATAAAAATATATTAAATAGCAAATGATAAATAAAATTGCTTTTAACCAAATTATGGTTTAAGGATATTGTTATTTAAAAAGAATTTATTGATATTTACCTATAAAATATACCTTTAAAACAACAAATAACTTTTCAAAACATATCCAATTTTGTGTTATATTATGTTTATTTAACTAATAATTTTTACAAAAATGTTTGGGAACTCTAAATTAGAGTTACAGACTGGTATATTAAAGTTTTTTTGTTTCATAATTATTAAAATTATGTTAAGTTTGAATGACTCTAAAGTTTTTAACTTGTAAAATGTTATCAATTTTTTCGGAAGTAGAATCTACATACGGAATAGAAATAATATGTTCGGTAATATTGTTTTTTGGTAAATTAAAATTAACTTTTAAAAATGTTTTATCGATAACAGAATTAATAACATTTAAAGGATACCCGTTTTTATCAAACAATTTCTAATAAAATTCAACTCTAGATCCAAATCAGTCTTTTCTGATGTTATTCGAATAGCTCTGTATACAAGTGATTAAATTACCGCTAATTTATGATTAAAAGGGCTATGAGAATTAAAATGTAAGTATCGGTTTGAATGTGTTGGCTTCCTGTATACACTAAATGTAAGCTTAGAAATATGTATTTTTATAAGAATACCCAAAAAATTAATTTTGTTAGTCTGTTCGTTCTCTATTGTAAAAATTAGAAAGGGCTCATTACCATTTATAAAGTCAAAAATTGATTTAAGTGTTTTTTGCTGATTTTAATAAAAGTGTCATCGCCATAACGTGAATGTTACTTAGGATTGTAAAAAGAATTTACAATACATTTATAAATAGGCTGCATAACAATTTCCAATATTGCAGGAGACTTGTTTGCACACATTGGAGTGCCACAAATTTGTTCATAAAACAAATTATCAAAATAAAAATAGGCTGAATTAAAACCAAGTTTAAATAAATATAAAATTTCATTTAACGGTAACTTAGTAAAACGCTTATAAATATGGTTTTTATTAAAAGTTTCTTAATTTTTATCTATTATGTAATTTTGCGGAATACTTGTAAAAATTTTTGGAGTTAACGCTTATTTACATACAAATAAAGTTTGTTAAAACCATAATTTATTGCTTTTTCGCTCGGACTAACGGTTTCTCATAAATTTTAAATAACGCAAGTTTAACGTAAATGATTTAAACTTTTTTGAAGTCAACTCAAAAAACAGATCAGCTTATATCATGACTAAAGAGAGGAAAACAGTAGTTCTCCAGAAATGCATCACAAAGTTTGTTTTCAAACTTAACATAATTTTAATAATTATGAATCAAAACAACTAATAATTATTTTTTACAGTTTTTATTAAACTTTAAATGATTTTGTTTTGAATAAAATAGAAAATTTAAATTTAAATGTATATAAAATGGTTTCTAATTGAAGCACAAGTGAAGTTCAATTTGTTTAAAAGCGTTCCAGGGAAAACAAATATCATTTATATTACTTACAGGAATACTGTCATTCAATTTCGAGAAGTTTTACTTGTTGTTCGCCGGAGGTTTGTCGTATGGTTTATGATGAAATTTCACTAATCTTAATAATTCTGTTTTACATGATTTCGAGCTCTTGCACAATTATAATTACAGTATCTCTTAATCTCCCAACACACGCTAGTTCTACCTAGTGTTGTTTATATTTTTGAAAGTTAAAGCAAAAGTTGAAATTTTTTTATCTCACTTAGAAAAAGTCAGCTTTGTCTGTGATTTTGTAACTCTGTCTGAAGATGCTTTTTAGATCACAAAAATTAGGCCAAAGCGATTGAAAGTGGACCAAAGTTAGGCCAAAACTTATTCAAAATGTGTCAAAACTGACTTAAATAGAAGCAAGTCACGGCTTAAAATGGGTCAAAAATGTAAAAACGAGTATATTTTGGTATCACTCGTCTTAATAAACATTCTAAAACACCTAATAACACGCGCCTTATTGTATCTATAACACAATTTTGATGTTATCTCGTCGACAGCTAAACTAAGAATGAATAATAATATCATTAACACTAACTAAAGTACTATTTATAACAATGTTTTAAAGCACATAAAAATTTTAATTGAAACAATAATAATTAAAAGTTTTGTTTGTTTAAAAATAGAAATAAATAATGTTAGCTGACCATAGATTTAAAAACAAAGTGAGCGCATTACTAATGTTCATTCTTGTTTTTACTTTTACTTTTGCTTGAAGTAAAAGAAAATATAATTGAAATGATATAAACTGTTAAAAATGAAAGTAAAATACACGCTACATGATAAAATTTCTTAAAAGCAAAAGTAAAATACCAATGAAAAGAAAAATATTCTTAAAAGTAAAAGCAAAATCCAATTTAATAAATATAGACAAAAGTAAAGCAAAAAACAAGTTGTTTGATTTTTACTTTTAAAAATTATATAAAAAGCTTAATAAAAAAGCAAAAGTAAAATTATTATTTTAATTTCAATTTTGCTTCTAGCAAAAGTGTAATACAAGTAAAATTAAAACTATAATAAAAGCAAGTTAGAATAAAACTAACGGCACATTCAAAGAGAGCTCACCTTTCTTATTTTTAAGCATTCTTTTAAGCCAAAGATCTTAGTTTCTTAGTAAAGATCGAAAAATAACATAATCCTTTATAAATGTTAATAATCACTGAAATCCTATCAATAATATAAAACTGCAAACAGACAAACAGACAGACATGGTAAAATCCATAAGCTTGCCGTTTTCTAAAAAAGTGAGCTAAAAACAAGCTAAAATAAAATTTGAAAGTTAAACAACACTAGTTCTACAACAGTTAAAACTAGTTGAAAGTGGTGTGTTTTCTAGCTTCGAGTAATTGTGTTCCATTTAACTGATTTTATTGCACAGATGTTAAGTCTTAAGCAGAAATTTTACATTAGTTTTCTGGTATAAAATAAAGGTGATAGTTCTGTCAAAAACTATCAAAATTTTGTTCAGATGATTCCGTTATTGTATTTAATAAGGAAGTTTATGGGATTTAAACTGTTATAATAGGACGATAAATAATACTTGGTAAAATTATTGGAGGGAGGTTCAAATTACAAAATGCAAAAATCCTAGAAAAAATAACCTTAAAAACAGAAAAAGTGATGCGGTTTTAATAGTAATAAATAGTACAATAATAATTTAAATAGATTATAAATAGGTTATATTCTTGAAAGAAGCTTCCGAAATTAAATCACGTAAATTTAATATTAAACTAAATTAATAAGAGCAGGGTGTCCCAGAGGGGGATGGTTAGGGGTTCCAACCAATGAATTCTCAAAAAGTTGACCGCGGCTACTTAAAAAATGAGAAATGGCATTTCTACGGGGGAAAATTTTTTCCGTCATCGTGTCCGCAGTCTTATGTCTGGGGCTTTGTATGTCTTAGATTAATAAATACATTTTAAAATTTGCTCATATTGGTTTCAAAACTTATATATTTGTGGCATTCTTACCCATTAAGATATAAGAAAGTGAGCTCTATATGAATGTTCCGTTCTTGTTTTTTGATGTTTTTTGTTTGATTGTAGAAAAATTGTAGTTTAAATTCGAGTAGTTTGACATCCCTTCTTAAAATTTTGAAAAGTCGGAAAGTAACCTCATCCCAGACAGGCACACTCTGGGACACCCTGAATAAGAGCCTAAGCTCTTGGTTGCTAACTATTTTTTTGAAGAACTTTTAACCAATAACATTGCCATTCGTTTTAAATTTATCTGAAAACATTCAAATGGCCAATATTTACAGATCATTTAAAGTAAATATAATGCTGTTAATATATTTTTGATTATTTAATGTGTGTTGAATAATTTTTCAATTTGTTTGCTTGGTAAAAATTAAATATCAGAATTTCAAATAAAAAATAAGATTTATTTTTATAATTCACATATATTAAAACTACTTTATAATCAAAACAAGGCAATAAAAACTTTATAGTTTAACAATATTGTAATTTAAAATATACTTTTTAAAACTCTTAGTAAGAGTTTCTATAACTATAATGAAAATTTATTTGTAAGTTAAAAAAGTCAATTCTTTATCCTATACAAGTAATGTTATATTAACTTTAAAATACTAATAAATAATTTAGTTTATGAGTAATTTAAGGTTTCAATAAACTTTTTATCAATTGATATAGTTAGAAATAAGTGTTTATCTCGAAAAATGATTTTGAAGTGTATCAAATTAAAACAATAACTATCAAAAACATAAAGTTTAAAACCAAATCACTATTTATTGTTTGATATATTGTTTGGATTTAAGGTTTTAATATTTGTTTTTAAATTTTTGGACCAAGAAAAAAAATCCATTTGGCGAGATAAATACGTTCGAAGGTGTCCATTAAATACTAAATGCAACAGTTTATTGAATCCTAATAGTATTATTATACATTTAAAAGATGAATGAATAATTTAAATTATTAGCCATTTACAGCTTATAATAACATTTTATTAATATGTTTCAATTAGAAAAATAGGTTCCTTTCTCGGAAATTGAAATCTACAAAATAATTGACTCATAAAAATGAAGTATAAATGAAAGGATAATTTGGTTTTTAAAGCAAAATATAATGCATTTTAAATATATGAAAAAGTTATATCTCTGTTTTTTTACATAAATCCATATCAATATCATTAATTAAATTATTAATTACAATCGCATTTTAAGCACATCTTCAAGCTGAACATTTTTTAAAAATCGGAAATCTAAATGTTTTTTAAGTAATAAATGTGGCAAAAATTATGTGAATCGGTTAAAAATAACTAATAGTCTTAAAGAAAGCGCCAGAAATTAAAAAATAATAAAATATTTATTTAACAAGAATAAGCATTAGTAACGAGCTCACTTTGATTTTAACTCTTTATAAGATATTTCAGTATATGCAGTTGTTGTTTGAGTTTATAGTTTAAACAATTTGATATATAGGTGACCAAATAATTGTCCATAATTATTTTTATTTATCTCACGTACGGATAGTTATTAAGGTTGTAGTTCCGTAAAATAGTTCCGTAAAATTCAAATAATCGATTTGTCAAATTTCAACAAAAAATAATAATCTACAATCACTCAATTTACGTTATTTAAGTCATTACACATTATAACAATCCTTTCTAATTTAGGATTAGTAACTAGTTAAATGTTTAGAGAAAATTTTTTATAACGAAATGTTTCAAGAATAATTTACTTAAAAAATATAAAATCCAATAGGAATTGGCTTATACGTTTTAATTATAGGTTGATCTTTAATTTAAAGGGAAGGTTTTTTTCTGAAAAGTAGCTTCGCTCAGACAATCATCGATTGATATATTTTTGTAAAATACTATGTGAACAATTGCACCAGTGATTGTTGTTTTTCCAGTTTTAATAGACATTTATTTGTATTACATCATTATTTTGTAATCACATATAATAATGAATTCATCAAAGCAGGCATTAGCATATCTACTAAGAATGGTTCCAAACTAATTTTTTATCAACTTTGAACCAATAATATTATGAATCGTTTTACCTATCGAAAACATTCAAAGTGGGTCATTAAAAGTTAATAAATTTTTAAATTCAAATAAACGATTAGTTCACGTTTCATCAAAAACTTACAATTTGTATACATATAACTTAAGATAATAAAGATTCATATCATGTTATATAACTATTTAACATTATTGTGTATCATTTTCTGGTTACATTCAATAATTTTCAGCTACTTTATAATAGGTGGCCCTCTGTAGTGTAATATGTTAACGCGTAGTTCACTTACTTAAAAGTGTGAGCAATGACCTACGTTAGGCTCGAGTCCAGAGTTGGTTTGTACTCTGTTTCATCCTTTAGTAGAGGATTCCTTATGTCTCGTGTATTATACACATATATGTGAAAACATGCACGTATGTGTAAGTTACAGATGATCGCTAGCATAGATGGCAAGTGGGTTTGACTGTGTCCACGTTAAACTGTCACCGTTACTTGCAGAGATTTTGCTATAAAAACGGATATAATAGATATATTAATTTTAAATATAGCTAAATTAGCTTCAAAAATTAACTAAAATTATAAATTTTATTTTAGTTACTGTATTAATTCGGTTATATTACTTACTTAATATTTAAATTTGGATTTCAAAATTTAAAATTAGTTTAAAACTTATTAAAACTAACAAATTGTTATACTCCCATAACATAACATCTGAAGTGTACAGTAATTGAGTCTACAATTAAACTTTAGCCAAATCTTACCGCGTCACCTAAATCGAACGCGTCACGTTTATTGTTTTGTACCTTATACTCATTTTTAAAGTATATCATGCCATTGGACATATTTTTTAGTTACACCATTGGAAGCGATTCTTTTAAAGATTTGAGAAGATGGTAGAGTGCTATTAGAAAAGCAAACTAACGATGTTTGGCAGACAATCGAATTTATAGCTGCAACTTCGTTAATATTCACCAAACAATAGTATACAATTTTATTACAGCTTTTATTGTTTGTTCTTTTATCGTAATTACTAATAATCTCACTTATTACCAGATTTTCACTTTCTTCGTTTAACGTAATTGCTATCTTACCATCAAGTCAATTGAAGTAAATTACTTTCTTGAAATGTATATATATATATTTACTTTTATTTCCTTTTGCAAAGCAGCACAATTATCGCAATGATAAGTTAAACTAAGTGTAAACATAACAATTAATATAAATTTGTTATGATACCTTTTTCGACGTATTAACCTTCTATTTCGACAATTTTCCGATGCAATTTATTCTTTATTTGATAAAGATATAGGAGTAGTTTAGTTAATTGCTATATTGAAATCGTTGTATTCCATAGTATTTTGTGAAAATGTGTCTATAGACTTATTGCAGACATTTTAACCATTCCGTTTAAAATTAAACTTATCTCAGACTTACTTTTGTATGATTAGTTATAAATGTTAAAACTAAAACAAAGATTATGAAGTGCCAACTTTGTTTCTCTTATTTTTAAGTTGATTAGATATTTGCATTAATTAAGAGAAATAATAATAATTAGGTTTAATTTAGGCCAAAAAAATAATTATAATGTTGCTTAACATTTTTGAAGTAAAAAATAGTCCGAACCTTACAAAATGTTCACTTTGGTTAAAATATTACTTTATTGAATAGATATGTGCAATAGTTTATCGAATTATAAATAATTGCATTTTATTTAGGCAATCACTAATTTTATTGTTGATTCGACCTTTTAAAGATAGAAAAAAGTTAAAAAGGTCAACAAGTTTTTGACAACATAATACTTTTAAAATTTTAATAAAAAAGTTCAAAAACATGAAAAAACTAAAAAATGCTACACAGACTAATAGTCTTCCCAAATCAAAAGCTAACTTTTTCAAAGTGTTTTTAAAAGCAAAATGTTATCGATAATCGTGTTTAAAAATAATAAAACAAAATTTCGATATAAATGAACTTCTATTCCCAAAAACTAGGAAGTAACACAATTGTTTTTTAAAAACCAATTTTGAAACATTATATATTTTTTACAGGAAGGCTTCAAGTTACTCCAATTTAAGATTAGAATAAGTTACTCATTAAAATATATAAAATTATATTATTAAAATGTACAGTTTAATATTAAGAAGTTTATATATCATTTATAGTATAATTAATTTTTACAATACTTAAAACTTTGAGATTTTATTATAAATTGAATTGCTAATTATACTTTGTTTTATTGAATAATTTTCTGTTTTCTATACAAACATCATTGATTTGTGATCTTCATTAAAAACGAATCGTTAATTATACAATGTATTTCATCAGAACAATATTTAGTTAGCTTAAATTGAAAACCATAGAAGTTTTAATAAAAACCATTGTACTTGTATTATGAAAGAATTTTGATATAATTTTATATAACTGTTGTCAATCCCACAAAACTAGTTTGCCTTAAATTAAGCAAAACAATAGAGAAACTTAAATTATATTTTATAAAAACTTTATGGTAATTAAATGGATTTTGTCATTTATTTTAAACCTATAATTGAAAATTAATGATTATAACTTATTATTAACAAAAAATAATTTTTAATTGAATTTACTTGAAATCTTTATGAAACATGAAATGAAATGTTCAACTTTTATCATAATAAAAAGTTCCTTCAATTTAAAAATTGTAGTATATGGTTGAATTGTAACATTAATAGAAAACAAAAATCTTTTGAATATTTGTTTTTCATTTGATGTTATTTTTTTAATTTTAAAAAAATTATCGTTTGTTACTATTAAAGTGTCAATACAAACAAAAAAGATAGATACAGTCAATACGAGTTTAAATTTTTAATTAAATGATTTGTACACATAGTTTACTATCGCCCATTATATCTTTTACAAATTTTGTTAAAATTAAAATTTAAGTGGGAAATTGTTTATTTGTTGGATTTTTCTACAATCACTGATAGGTTGACAACAAGCTGTTATATAGCGTCAATTGTTATATAAAACGAAGTTATCCAGAAAGTTTTTAGTTTACTTTGAATCGATAAATTAGAGCTATTAGATTTAACAATTCCAGTTTTTTGTCTCGGTATGACCGACTATCTATCATTCTTTGTTTTTGTGTTTGCAATCTTATATTAATAAAGGTGTGGCACATATTTCTTATGCTAAAATCTTATTTGGAATTTTAACATATTGGTTTAAAACTATTAATGTTTGCATAAATATATAATAACATGCAAAAATCAATTTTCAAACAAAATTTAATTACTAAAATGTATAAATCTATCAAAGCTCTAGTCTAATGTGTAATTTATTTAGATAATTATTTGATAGTTATAACTATTATCACAGCTGAGCATACAAAAAAAACAATCCTTTATGACATTTAACATTCTTGGGGACTAAGTTTTTTATTCTACAGACATAGATTCTGTTCAAAAAATGCATTTTTTGGTCATGTCAATAAAAATAAAAACAATATCTTCATTTACTATAATAGAAATTATTATCAATACTGTAAATAACAAATTCAAAAATTAGACTGAACTTAATTTATGGAACGAAATAATTTCTACAATAAGTTAATAAATAACAAATGTGAAACTATTAATTGTTTTAAACTTCAATTTAATTTAATTTTAAATATTGTAGTTTTAACTACTACAAGCCCGGTACGGTCATAATATCTGACTTCACTATTAAAATTTTAGTAAGTTTATGGTCACTCGCTCGCTTCCTTTATTTTAAATTTATGTTATAAGATAAATATTATTTTAAAAGCAGATTAAATCAAATTTGATCAATATTTTTGTATTTTTGACCGTATATTTTGTCATTTTTGACTTATAAATTCCTTCATTAGCATAAGAAAAAGGTGAAAGTCCCTTTATTAAAGTAAGAAAATCCATTATTAGAGTAAAGATCAAAATATTTTAATTAACGTAAGAGTGTACACAGACGGAAAGACTGACGGACGGGTATACCCAAATCCATATAACTGACAAATTTTCAAAAACAGATAAAAAAAATAAAATAGCATAAGTTTTGTTAACATGTAGAATAAGACATAAGCAATTTTGTAAGAAAAAGTTAGGATAATTTGTTCCTTTGTTAAAACATTTGTGCTGTTTTATTAATTTTATTAAAATAAATTAGTGTGCCTCATCACAAATATGTCTGGACAAACAGTAACTATATAATAACATATTACTTAAGGTTTTTTATTTATATTATTTATTACATACTTTTAAAATGGTTTTAGATTACAATATTTTCAACTTGATACTTTCAAATTATCATCTGATTTAAAATTTAATGGATGGCATGATAATAATCAATAATATAGCGAACATTTAAGATTACGTTTTAGTTTTCATAAGTAAAAAATGTGTTCTGATTTACAAAGAATAAAGCCATAGTTTGGAATTATTTCTATAAATTATAAATAATTTAGGGCGATATTGCAGGCGTAGTTATTTATTATAGGTATTTATTACAGCTTTTTATTAATAACTTACACATAAAAAAATTTACATAATTTTTTGAACTCAGTCTTGAAATAGAAATAGATTATTGATCGTTGAAATAGATTTTATGAAGTTTTTATTGAATTTATGTTATGTTTTTATTTTCTTGTCTAATTTAATCAATCCTTGGTGTTACATTTTAAAGTTTATTTTTATTCATAATCAAATACGTGTTATTAAATAATTTAAATAGTTTAAAATAAAGGTGGAACAACAATGAATATGAAAGTCAAATCTTGTCCCGTTTAATTATTGCAACAACCTTCCCCTATCTCGTCTTATGTAAATGTTTATTTAATTCCCATTTTCCCCCATGCTAAATTATTTTTATCATTTTAAATCTGGAAGAAAGGATACAAAAACTCAATACTTCTGTATAAGCTATAAAATATAATTTGTAAATGAAATGTTTATAAAATAAAATAGTTCTAAAATTAAAATTTGTTCACACACAAAACTGGCAATTTATAAACTTTATAAACTTTGTGAATAAGCAAAAAACTTTACAGTTCAATTCAGTTCTACATACATGGCACAATCCCGTACCGATAATTGCCGTTGAATCTTTCAAAACCATATCTTGTTCTGTCGAGATGTTTTTTCTAGATCTATACCAAGACAATTATCCTTACTATTGTGATTAATTAATATCTTAAAATAAAAAAATGATAAAAATAAATTTTAAACAAAAATTTGATAAATATGAGTTAAATTTTGCATAACATTTAAAATAAACAATGTTTAAACAAAATTACCTCCCGAAATTATTTAGTTTTGTCTGTCTTCCGTTTAACCAAGAGGAGCTATAGTTTGTTTGTTTAATAGCAACTAACTTTTTAACACTTAACTGGAACATCTGTATAAAAATCTCCCCAATTGTTTTTATCTGACAATACAGAGATAGATATATGAATTTTGGTATTCTGTCTGTTTGTCTGTCTGCCCGTTTTTATGTTAAATCAGTGAATATGGTCTTTCCTTTAGAGAAAAATTTGATTTTACCAAATACTTATGTTAACTAAGGTATTTTAACCTATTTTTTAATCTTAATAAATAGGTTTTTCATGTAGATTAGGGCAAAACTAATGTTCATTTGTGCCAAAAACTGACTACAAAATTTGTCATACATTCTCAATTAAGAACCAGAAAACTGTTCAAATTGGGATAAAGGCCAAAATGACAAAAAGTTGTCAAAATTATGAACCAAATATCACATTTTTATCTAAAAAATCTAATTTATGTCAAAAAAGTTAAAATGAGGCTAAAATTAGTCATAGTTATGGACGCAATAATCCGTTTTAATAGTAACATTATGAGCAAATATGGCCAAAATATTGTAAATAACGCTAAAAATCTGAACGGGAGCTCAACACGACAATAGTCTTTGTCTTTGAATAAGCATGAAAACGAATTAAAAAATATACATTTGTCTAAACATTTAATGGTATCTATCTGTGATACAACAGTAAATGAGTATTGCGTTAGATATGTTGTTATAGTGCCACAACTTTGAATCGCATTGCGTTGTATAAAATTGGGGTATAAACGACTACTTTTGTTTCAGATTTAGTTCTTAAAACTTTTAATATCTGTGAAGCTATTGCGAGTTAAGCTAAAGGGTGATCACTACCCTGAAATGTTTTCGAAAAAAATTAATAAGTTATTGTACCACAAATGCCAATTAGTTGGTTAATAATTAACGAGTTTCTTTAGTGGTTTGAAAGAAAGGTTTTAGTAAATAATTCCTGGCCAATTATTTATTGTTGAGCTTTTCAAAACAAGGACAACTCATTCATAAAGAGCTCAATTTTTTCAAGGTTAGGTTATGTTAGGTTATGTAAACATTAGTTTAAAACGCAAACAAGAAAAGTCAGATTATTTCAAATCAAAAACTAAAAACTATTTACTGTTGTTATTAACGCACTCGAATTATATCAGATCATTGACTAACAATTGTGAACAATTGAAAGGCTAAATTCCTTCACTCATTAGAATTAATAAGCTTAGTATTATAAACTTCGTTTTCGTTTGTCAATTTTTGTTCACACATCAGACCTTATAAATCATGGCAAAAAATCAGAAGATATACTTTTTTCTAAAGATTAATAAGCATTAGTATATTATGCTGTTAGGATAAATTAGGATTGGCATGGATTTTGTTTGTTCCATAAAAGTTGCACTTAGGTATAACAAATTCATTTTCTTTCGTAAGTTATTAGAATTATTAAATTCTGTACATCTATTTCGATTAGAGCTAAAAAGTGTACACTGTTTTTCTGCACTTTAAAAATCTGATTTTCCAAAACCGGTTATTGCGTGCATCTCTCTACAAATACATACTAAAAATCGCTCTGAATAAAATTAAATAGTTTAAGAAATTTAGTTGAACAACTAGTGTTAATCTATAATAAATTTATGTGCAGACATCTACCATTAATGATATTGTTTAGTTTTATACTTATCACTAGGAATCGGATTTTAATGGTGTATTAGCGTATTAATTAAGGATTTACCAATATATGGTAAATATAGTGTTTTTATAAACAAAATATTGTATAGATTATGGTGTGTCTTTTAGCATTTATTCAAAACCAAAAGAAACAAAGATTAGATTAAAAGAGTGACAATCAATAATGCGCACAATATTAATTTAGTTTATTTGAATTAAAACGAATTACTGCATAATTATTAAAGTTTCAATATTCAAATCAATTTTATCTATTCGAAGTCTACAAAAACTAGTGGTGCAAACTTGGTTTTACATATAAAATCAAAATTCTTTTCTTCAGAAACAAAACTTTCAATGTTTGGATTTTTAGCTCACTTTTTTAAAAAAAGCGAGCTTATGGATTTGACAATGTCTGTCTGTCCGTCCGTCCGTCTGTCAGTTCACGTATTCGCAGTTTTATATTAATTTTGGAAATACACCCATTTCCTATGTTAATAAAGGGATGTGAAATATATAAAACTGTTAAATTTATCGCACTAGTATGCAATAACCGAAAAAAGTGAGCTCTCTATGAATGTGTCGTTCTTGTTTAGCTTACTCTTTTAGAAAAAGGTGAGCTAAAGCTTTTGACACTATCCGTCCGTCCGTCTGTATGTCCGTATTAGCTCGAACATAGAATTTAACACATATATTATAGAAGTTTATTTTGACATTAATAAATTATTAGATTGGATTAAATTTAAACAAGAATGAACAATAGTAATGCGCTAACTTTGATTTTAAATCTATTGTTGGCTTACATTATTGATTTCTATTTTTTAATCAAACAAAACTTTAATTATTATTGTTTCAATAAAAATTTTTATGTGCCTTAAAACATTGTTATAAATAGTACTTCAGTGAGTGTTAGGGATATTTTTATTCATTCTTAGTTTAGCTGTCGACAATGTTACATCAAAATTGTGCTTAATGAAATAATAAGGCGCGTATGATAACTTGTTTTAGAATAATTAGTAAGACGTGTGACACCAAAGTTTACTCATATTTTCCCATTTAATATTAACCATTTTTCAACCTATTTTGTGTCAGTTTTGCCCCATTATGTAATTTTTAACCCAATTTAAACCCAACTTTTTTATTAAAGTCAATTTTGACCCAATTTTGTTCTATTTTGCTTGATTTTTGTTCTCTTTAAAATATTTTTATCGATTTCCCGTACATAAGTAACTTTGAATTTTAGAATAGCATAGGTTACAATTTTTATAATTTTCTAAGAATCTTATCAGAAAAGGAATATTATTAGCAAAGTTTTATGCTATGTTCAGCAAAATTAAATTCAATTCACCGATGCTTATATCGAAAAATTAAATCAAAAAATAGTAACAATATTAGCAACTTATTAGTGTCTAATCTTAATTAAATTTAAATTTAGTTTGAAAGTTTTTTGGTTAGCTGGGGAATCCCCTAACAAACGTCAGAAACTCAATAACTTTTATACAAGATAAAAACTTAATTAAACATTCTTTTTGATTTAAATAAATTTCAAAAGAGATTAGATTCTTATTAGCTTATAGAATTACAAATAATCTAACTTGTATTAAGCAAAAAGGACTTTTTATATTGTTGCACAACATTTAGAAAATGGCAAACGAGTATTTCGCTCACTTCGTTCCGAACTTTTTCTTTTATTTAATTTGAATTATCTATATTAAGTAAAATTTTCTATTCGGTGAGCTAAAAATCCACTGACAGACACACACACTGACTGGCATGTCAAATCCAATAGCTGCTATTGTCAAAGTGAGTTAATAAATAATTAGCACTAATTAAAACTTTAAACTTTTTTTGTAAAAGATTCATTGTAAAGAGACTTTTTATATTGTTGCACAACATTTAGAAAATGGCAAACGAGTATTTCGCTCACTTCGTTCCGAACTTTTTCTTT
>JAQIXJ010001562.1:0-19933 GCA_034700185.1 Phthiracarus laevigatus | reverse complement strand
GTTAAGATCGCAATATCGTCAGCATAAACACTATGCGCACTCAGTCGCGTATTGACAAAAAGCAAGCTCATATATGAATAATACTAACCACTTATCAAACCCATCTCTTATTTCAAAATATTTTGATACGATCGACTTCAACCCATAGATATCTGGTAATTTTTATCTCTGATTTATGAGTTAGTCTAAAACTTGTCATCAGGTGCAATATTTCTTGTGGATTGTGGATTGAGTCTGTTTACATGCATTTACATTTGCAGAAAGTGTTCGCTAACAATGCAACCATAGATAATCTTTAATTGTGTTTAACTTTTAAATTTTAATTAAGGATATGCTTGACCTTTAATATGTTCATAATAAATCTTCTTTATTACGGAAATTTTTAATTTTTTTAGAAGAACACAGAGAAAACTTTAGACTTAATATTGCAATAATTACGATAAAACTGGCCAAAATATTAAATTTTAGGCAAAAAGGACCAAAATTAAGAATAAAAATTTAGTATAATTTGCCTTTTTTACCAAAAAATAGTGATTTTTAAACTAAAAATGGCAAATTATTACTTATAACTAGCCAAAATACTCCAAATTAGGCTAAAATTAAAAAATTGATTATTAATAAAACTGGTATAGGCAACAAATAAGTTACACAACACATAATTGCTCCATGTATCTTTTAAATGGAATTGATACTTAATATATATATTTATATAAATATATATAATTCCATATATTAAGCTAAAATGATTTAGAAAAAAGCTCCGAAATTTAGTATATAATACGTATAATAAATAAAAAACAAGAACGACACATTCATAGATAGCTCACTTTTTCATAGGTTAAGGTTTACTTATGTAAAAAACTTAATAGTTATATCAAGTGAAAAAAGTTAAAATTCCTTAATTAATTTAAAGAAATCGGGAAATCTACTTAATTAATATAAGACTGCGGACAGGAGGACGGACGGACGGACAGACGGACATGGTCAAATGCATAAGCTCTCCTTTTTCTAAAAAAGTGAGCTAAAAATCCATAAACTGAATATTATTAACTCGATGCGTAAAGTATAAGATTATTTGCTCTCTAGTTATTTTAATAATCAAACGAAAAAAGAAAATATTTGGCGCACAATTCGAATAACAAATAAAGATATAAATTTGATTATATAAAACAAAGATGTACTTACCTTTTCCAGTCAAATCAGGTGAATGTAATGGTCTTCTATCACAGGATGGCGATGATATTGATCGAGTAGAGCATAGGTTACCTTATATATATTACAATAGAATTAAATGGTATATTTGAAACAAATATAAACTATTGGCTTACCAGTTGGAGGACTTGAAGGAAATGTGAGATTAGATGCTGATGTCATGGTGTCTTCCTCGAAGTAATGCATTGAAGTATTAGCTGTCATACTATCTCTTACTGGTGATAATATATTTGAATGTTGACAATGACTTATATTATCTGAATCTTTGGTAGACATATAATTAGGTGATGAATGAGGTGAAGATATTTCAAGACATTTTTGATATTTACAATCATAATATTTTTTTTCTATAGATTTCGATTTTAAAGTTGAAACAGTTATCGCATTATTGTTCTCATACGATATATGCTGTGGTTTCCTGAGTTGATTATGTTCCGAACAAGTGGTTATGGAATAAACGTCTTCTTGCTTAACACCAGTTAAACTATGTATTTGTTGTGTTTGACTTTGAGATATAAGATTATTAGAGGACAATAAATTAGCGCCAAATCGAATGCCGCTAGAATTACAGTGATTGCGAGCATCACATTCGTCTTCACTTTCATCATTGCTATATTCATCATTACTATCGATTGGTTGATCCAATTTCTGTTCATCTAATTTAGTCAATTCAATATAGTTTCGATTGCATTCGTCTTCAATTTTATTCAAATTTCCCATTGAATGGCATTTTCCAGAACTGGTTGTTAAGCATTGTTCTAATTTATTTTCTACCAATTTTTGGTCATGTTTTAATAATTGGTGGTAATTGCAATGGCTTTGCTCGTCAGCAATGCTTTCGTTAATAGATGATGTTGCGGACGAACCAACACTGTTATCGTCGTTTGAAGTGTTATCAGGAGTTTGAGGCGATTGCGGCGATTGATTTGGTGACCGCTCTGATAGACTTCCGCACGAACTCGATGATGCGCTAAGAGTTACCACATCTTTCCACGCATTAGTCACCAAATCAGATGCAGTTTTTTGTAATTCTTTATCATTATCTCTTTTGGCAAATAAATTCTCAAACATAGGCTTATTTTCTTCAATATCTTCGGTATCAGTTTCGGCATTAATATAATCTCCAGTTAAACTTCTTAACGCTGCTTCGGCTTCTTCTATACGTTTAGTGTCTTCATCAATAGCGTCGTAAAATTGTTGACACGTTTGATTAATTTCATCTTTCGAATCGTCATCAACAAAAGCACTCAATGAACAGCTCGTCGATTTTGATTGTCGAGATAATAATAGATCTTTACATTTAAGTGAACATTTATTTTTATTGCCAATCGCAGAATTAGTGCACAATTCATTACTATTAGAAATATTTGATTTCAATAATTTTGATTTATTAATTGTATTTGTTTGAAAACTCTTCAAACTTTTAGTTCGAGTTTGTCTTCGTGTGGCGTTATTATCGTCTATATCTGAATCAGACTTTAATCTAACTTTCGATAAATTATTTTTAACTTTTTGTTTATTTAATGAATCGGATTTAGTGTCAGATTCTTTGACCATTTTGTTATTTGTTGATCTAAAATGACTAGAATTGGGTTGCGATGATACATCAGTTTGCGATTTGCGTTTTCCCATCACTTGCCATATATTCACTTCACTTCCTGTCACATAATTAGCAAATGTTTTCAAAATAATTAAACTTATAGAAAAAGTTATACTTATAAGGAAAAGAGGTGACATATAAAGCACAGAAACTATATACGGAAAATACTGATTATCAGACATGCTCCCATCAAATCTCTATTTTTTGTCACTTCAGCGTCAGTTCATAAATAAGCGTCAATAAGGCGGCGCTAATTACAAACAGTTTGTGTTTAAAAAGTGAATTTGAAAAAATTCTTATATCATACAAACATATCTATTTATTATAATTAGGGCTTTGAAAAAGGGTTCAAATATTTTGATAATCGCTGAAAAACTTATTACGTTCGATTAAAAAATTTTTTAAATTATATAAAAAAATGAGTTATAAAGCACAATCGTGTGATAGTGTAGTATCACTTGTTATTAACCTAATATCTTTAAAAATGCATAATAATCTGTATAATCTTTATTACTAAATGTTAAAAAATTATTTTTCATTGAATTTGAGTTTGTCTAAAGTGAAGGAAATAAAAACTGGAATTTTTTTTAAAATCTAATTTTTATTACCAATTTAAGAATGTTTTAAAAGAAAATCAACAAAATTAGAAAAAAGTTAAATGATTATAAATTTAAAAATCGTTCGATTGGTTTACTTATATTTATGAATTTTTCGCGTTAAAGTGTTTGATTGGTTCATTTTGATAAAATCTAAAATATATTTAGAACATAACTAACGATTTTGAAAGCGCTAATTATAATATAGGTTTACTACAATTAGCGGTATAGAGCATGCGTATGAGTAGAATATTGACCACCACTACACTACTAACCACTTAAAGCATACTTTCCCGTTACAGCCATTTAATTATTGAAAATTTAAAGCATCAATACCAGCGATGAAACTCACTATATGCCAGTTGTAATGCCAGTAACGGAGAAATAGCAGCAGTTCTAACGTTAGGTGTCAGTCTAAAGCTTAGTTCATTATGTAACACACATTGCAACGTTAAAGCGAGTGCTATTTTTCCCTAACTCTGGCATAGTAATCAATCATCACTGATCAATACAATCAAGCTGTTCGCTAGAAACCAGAAACGAGAAACTAGTGTTCTCTTCTCTTCTCTTTTATAGATACCTATTTTTAATTCCCAATCAATTCTATTCTAAATCCAATCTTAATTCTAATGTTTATATTAAATTCGATTCCTAACTCGTAAGCTAATATTACTAAACATTTTGAATTTCGATTCAATTCTATTCCAAATATATATACTTTGATTTTTCTTCAACGATATTGCTTAGATTCTACTCCTATTCCTAATCAAAGCAAAGCATAGAGAAATTTTATTTCACAATTTTATACATTTCACTTTTTTGTAATTAACGCCTTACTGACGTCTAAAAAAGGAAAAAAATCTTTACACTTTTTAAAGTAAAAACATGAGTAACAAATTCATAGGTAGCTCAATTTCAAGTAGATATTAAATCTATAGCTTATGGAATAACTACAATAGTCCAAGTTTGATCATGGCGTAGTTTAATCATGTCTAATACTAAAGAACCAACAGACAGACAGACAGACAGACAAACAGATAGACATGGTCAAAACGTAAGCTAAAGTAATCTAAAAATTCATTTCTCATTTCTAGCAAACAGTTATGGATAAAATAAATGGGAATTTGATCAAAATATAAATTAAAAATTTATGCTGTAAATGAATCATATTTATTAACTCACATATTTGATATTGTCTTCAAATTTTTCATCTTCTTTACCATCATATCGTATTTTATTGACTGCATTCTATATTATTAAAATACGATATAATTTATAGGAATTTAAAAATATTCATACTCCCACTCTTTTTATGTATATATTTTATAATCACGCGTATCTTACTATTTGAAATCAAGCAAATATAGAGAACAATAAAAATTATTTTAAAATTTGATATACTTGGCCTAATCATTACAGTCTATGCCAAAAGAACGCATAACCGAGTTATATACTATTACAAATATTTTTAAAACACTCGTTTCAGACCTCGCAAACGCCTGTATAACTATGGTTCTAATCTTAAGCAATTCGATAATAAGATAGTTACTGATGAAATTGTGTGCAATTGTCTGATTCATAAAATAATTAATAAAATTTCCGATTTACCAAGAGTTTTAAAGCCTTATTATTAGAAAGGATTGCTAAAATCGAACTGGAATCAAACTGCTTTCGCATCAAACCTGGAATCAAAATAGATTTAATTGATTCACTTTAGAATTAGTCAATTTTAATTCTTAATTAATTGTAGTAGTGGTGTGTTAAGTTTTCATTCATTAAGTTATTGATATCTACCTAAAGTTGTTTACATCATATTAGTTAATTCTTTTCATAATCATATTAAATTAAACGTTTTATTAAAAGATTTTTTAATGTTTGACTTTATAATATTCGAAAGAACAATTTAAAGTTTGTAGCGCTAAACTTAATTTTTTCTATCATCGATTGTAAATACAAATATTATGGTTATTTATAAAAACTGGATCCAAAGTTTATCAGAAATTCTAGTATTTAAACCAAAACAATATTTATACAGAAATGCGTGAGAATGTGATATAAAAGTTAATATGGTAGAGAAACGTAAATGCATTAAATAACTAACTGTAACTGTATTGTACTGTTTATCAATTGCCTTAAGCTAAACCGTTAGTATCTAAATATAAAAAGCTATTTCATACAACAGTATTTGGTCGCAACGAATATAACAAAGCAAAATGAAAATAATTACATTTTCAAATTAAAAATAAGATTTAAAAATATGTGTAAATTTTAACAATAGACAAAAAAGTGTGAGAATCGAGATATGATTTAGTTTTCCTGTTTTGCGATTTAGGGAAAAACCATTAGATTTAAGATTTCTAGTATTAGTAACAACTCTTTTTCACTAAACATTAAGATAACGTTAACGCTTTATGTCAAAACTAGTACTCTTTTTCCCTAAATAGCAAAAAAACGCAAACCAAATGACATCTCTGGTGAGAATAAGTTAGTAAATAAGGAAAAACAAATGCAAAAAATAAGTTTTTTGAAAAACTATTTTTATTTATTATTTTGATGATATGAGTCACGAAATCATCAATAGTTGATTTCACGCTTATTTCTAACACACGCAGACTATTATAATACTAAACAAATGAAACCTTTAATTATGTTTTTATTATGGCATATGAAAAAATGCTGAAATAATGGAAACATTTAAGTTAATGGTAACTAATAATTATAGATAAACAAATAATTGGATGGAAATCTAATGCTGATTTGGTACAATCCATTTCTATATATAGCAGAGCATAACAAAATCAATTTAATGGAAATATTGAAAACCTTATCATTGGAAACACACACAATTTTATAGACGTTTGGTAATTATGTTATTTAGGAGAACATCTCATATTTTCCACAATTTTCATGTTTTTGCTCACATCATAACAAAAAACGTCACAAAATTTGTTTGTGTGCAGATAGAGATAAATAATAAATACATACCGTTTAAGTAGTGTTTAGATAAGAAGTTGTTCAACACATATACACATAGATGTTGTGTGTATATACAGAAGTGGTATACTTCGTCGCATTACAACTACGACAACCGATATCACTATTTAATATCATTGATAGTGATGTGCAACTGAAGCAGCGCTCCACTGCTAGAAGTAGCGAAAGGGTTAATACAAACCTTTGATCGTTCATATCGATTACTTTAGAGGTCTCCTCCGTTATGTTAGATTTACCCATATGTACAGTTAGACATACCGTACAGTCTATGTCTATTAACTAACTGCTCATAAATCTATATTTTACTTATTTTTATTATTGATTTAATGTTTTTAAACTATAATAATATTATTTCTCTTCATTATTTCAATTAAAATTATACTTCATAGACGTTATTATAATTTAACTTATTTTTTGTATAATCTATAGACCAGTTTTGAAATGGTTTATTTTAAATAAAATCGAAAGCAAATAATATTTTTTTATTCTTCTTTAAGATAGAACATCATGATTTAAATTAGATGTGCAAATTGTGAAACGGACACCAAATGTTTTAATCTAAAGCTAACGAATAGAAATAATTATTATCTTTTTATAGTCTAACTTTACTTTAGTTTGGATTTTAAAAAGTACTAAATACTATTTAGTATTCGCTCTTATAAGAGACCAAATAAATATAAAGTAATTTTTAGATTAAATAAATATTAAGTTATTATTAATTATTTCGAAATTATTAATATTTACTTGATATCAGGTGAAATAATTTATAAAGTGATTTAAATCTAAAAATATTTGGTCAAATATTGTTAATACTGTGTATAGTTAATGTACAAACTGTGATAAAAAAGATTTACCACTTTAGGAATTACTTGTAAACACAGATATGAAACACTTTGAAAATAATTATCACATAATTATTATAAATGACACCAAATTTGTTAAAAGCGATAATATTAGCGTTGGAAAGCCATTTTAACGTTAAACAAGTAAATCTAGAAAAATAGGAGAAAATAACTAAATTACTGCCAAACATATAATAGTAATTAAATAAGACATAAAAAATGTAGTGATTGGTGAAGATAATATGGATAATACAGGTTATTTAAAAACTGTTTTCAAAATTATCATACTGTATCATAGATTGAATTAATCTGCAAATTAAATGTACGGTTGTTAAATCTCATGATATAGTGTAGCGAAATCCCGTTCTTATCTCTGTTAAAACTTCTTTTAAATATGCATTGCAATTATTAAACAAGAGTGGAATACACATAAGATGGCATATTGTTCTTAGTTTTTGTAACAAATTTGAGACTTTGCACCTTATTAAGTTTAATACTTATAGAGAAAGGGGACGGACACACAGATACATGGAAATAGCAATCATATAATGGCATTTTTCAATATGCCATAATTACCGCAATGTCGATTTTATTTTATTAAGTTTGAATTTTAGAAAATTGTAACCAATCGTTGTTACTACATATCCGCATTATTAGATTGCACACAAACTTGGAACTACAAAAAAGCTAAATTTCATTTTTATTTTTAAATTTTGCTATTTTAAATATTGTTATATGAATGTAATTTATAAGAGAATTTTTCCAATATTTTGCATGTATTTTCATTGAAAATGACATTTATTATAATTACAAGTTTATTGTAAAATATCGTACAATGAGTTGGTTAAATGAAATTTATTGATACATTATATTGTATGAGATTTGGGTTTTAAAATAAGCTGGAATTCTCTGGGAGAAAGTAAGCTAAAAAAATGTTGAATATTTGGAATAATAGATTTGATGTCATATATTTGGTCTAATGCTGTGGCATTCTTTTATATCTCCAATACATATCCTCCTCCTCTTCTTTGTAGCTATGAATATGTTCATAATCATTGCGGTTCGGTGTTCTTTGTGGATAATCATCTTGCATACCATCATCATCGTTGTGGTGGTAATCGTCAGCGTGAGGCTCATCATCTATGTGTTGATAATTGTCCCTATGATCATCTTCACGATAGTCGTCTGCATGTGTTCGATACACTAAACGAGTTTTTCGAGGCTTATTATTGTATCTGTATTTAGTTTGCCTCGTTCTGTATGGCGTTGACGGAGAATTGTATGCTGGTTGATGTGCGAGTCTTGTGCCTCCATATTCCCCATCTTTATTATCTTTCATTAAAGTCACTTTTGCATATCTATTCAAACAAAAAATTACTTATATGTTACTAACTCTTTTAGTGTTTATTAACCATGTTTTTCAATTAATCCGAACAGTAAAATATTAGCGAAACAACCGAACAGACAACAAGTCCCGGTTTTATAGGCAACACAATACATATAAAACCAAAAAACCAGAAATGACGAAAAAGTATAGTAAAATTATCAAATAATATTTGTTTAGTGTATATACTAAACTTTAATATTATTAAGATTAAAATAAAATTATAAATATAAATTGATAACTTAATTCGATTACTTACGGCACAACAATAACTTCTTTCGGCTGATGACTGTTAGAATGCATCATATCTTGTAAAACAATGGGCAAAAGTGATCTGTCATCTAATATTAAAAAGTTTCTGCTGGGAAAACAGTGACAACTGTTGATAATACATAATCCAATTATTAAACTCGTAGAAATTAGTAAATAGTTATTTGCCATTGATATAAGCACTTCTCTAAGCTTATTAATACTTTGCATATATTATTTACGGTGAATCAACAAAAACAGTAACCAAAATTTATTGAGACAATTTTATTTAAAGTTTGTATATAAAGTGAAACAATCTCTTTTCGTATATTTATTTTCTATGTTCTCGCTAAAAACTATTCGAGCATTTATTACTTTTTTTCTTAATTTTTATTTTCATTCATGCTATGATACGCTTAGTACAAAATTAAGGCTAAACACAACTCTTCTTTAAAATTTATTTCAATTTATTTTTTATATTCACAATTTTGTTCCTAAATTTAACCCAAAATGCTATTTTGATAACAAAGTTTCTCATATAATTTACTGAAAACTTAGTAATTTAGTATTACCTTATTCTATAGTTATTATTTATTTTTATTTCAAATATTTTAACTCACATCTGACTTTTATGGTGTTATGTTTTTTTTAATATCTGTAACACATATTTTAACTGTAAATTATTATAATTTAAAAAAATTAAAATGATGGGCACATGTATCACGTATAATCAATGTTAATATTAGATCAAAATTAACTAATAAGTCATTTTCAAATTACATGTCAGTCCGATTTCTATTTTTTTTTTGTTGATTAATAGAGCGTTCATGGTTTATATTGAAACAAATTATTATTGCTGGTATTATTGTATAAAGATAAACAAATGTCAACTTTTTGTTATTTTAATGAAACGGCATGTTATAAGCATTTGCCAAAAAACTAACTGAAGAAAATGTGAATAAGATTGAAATAAATTAATTTACCCAACGCTAAATTTAGTATCCATTTTTAATTACTTTAAATCTTGGGTAATCTATTATGTTAGCAAATTTTTAATTCGCTTTATTTTCATATTATTAAATATGCATTTGACAATAGTCGCAATTTAGACAATGTTTTGTTTATATTTCTGGAATCCGCTAATTCGGAAAACTTTTTAAATCATATGAAAAATTTTAGTTTTAATTTATAGAAATATCTCGAACTAATAGGAATTTATTCATAGATTATTTTGCTTACAATAAATATTTTTATTCAGTTAATATTTTAAGTGAATAAAAGTTAAAACTATTCATAAATATTTTATTTTTTTATACTCTATTAATATCAATTACTGAGTTTTTCATCTCATATGGTTTTAAAATATTTAAAAAATATATAATAGTAAATTAGTTAAAAAAAGACATTGCATTGATAGAAATAAACCATTTCTCGAAATGTTTAGTTGGTTTAAGTTTAATAAACTTGATAAAGGTTGAGGTTTTTAATTATTATTTTTTTGTAACTTTATTCAATAAAAACTTGAATTCTCTAAATAAAGCCATTGTATATTTATAGCTCACATCTAAAACTACTGAGCTGTGATTTTATTATCGAGTATTGTAAAAATTCAAAGCTAGTAAGACGACTGAGTTTAGAATTAACGGTTGGACTGTAGAGTGAGAAGTAAACGCTCTCAATTGTTCTCAATTGAATGAGAGCGGTCAGTTTATAAGTAGGTTTCCAATGAACAAGAATTTACAGCAAATCCGAAGAACGACAGCATTTGGCGCTCATGACACTTGCTTTACCAAACTAAAACATAAGTTTTGAAAAAGGAGAAAGCGTTTGACCCAAACCTACATTTTGTTTTGGCCGTTCAACTCTTGCTTTTTAATTAAATTTCATGGAAATTTGTTATATATAGCAGCAATAATATTTCATTATTTTGTATTATCTCGAATCAATAATTGCAAATTGTATTATTTTATAAAAGGTCTTCAAAAACACTGTTAGTGGATCAGATTAATAGGTGAATAGTAAAACAAGCAGTAGTTGTTTATAAGGAGTAACTAATTTAAATTCCAGTCACAAATGTTCCTGTATCACAAAAATTTAAAATACTATGGAGAAATTCTCAATTTGAACCAGTTTGCATAGTTAATTGAAACCCATTTATGCCAATTTTTTGGCATAATATTGAGATCATTCGAATCTGAGTCCATTTTTAAATTAATCTTAATCGTGCGGATAAATTTTATAAACATCGCGTTTACAGCAGCTTAAGTTCGAAAAATAATTTAATCTTAAACAGTTAAAAGTGTTTGCAATTAAGCCTATGTACACTAAAAGCTTATCCCAAGAATTTTTTTTATCAAAGTTTATTGATTTTCAAAAATTGATAACATCTTTCATTATTTTATAAAACTTTAAACATTAAAAAAATTTACGACATGTTTTGTCTAAAATTTAACGTTATTCAGATTCTTCACTGTTGTTAAAACTAATACAGAAAAAACAAATGGAAAATAATATTTAACATTTTTTCAAAATGAATGTCATTGCTTTGATTAGTTTAAACCAGGGTGTCCCAGAGAGGGCTGGAGGGTTACCCCCCCCCCCAAGAATTCTCAAAAATTTGACACCCCTACCTAAAAAATGGAAAATGACTTCTCTATGGGAGAAAAATTTTTTTTAATGTTTTTTTGGCCGATGGAAGAAAAATTGTCGCTTAAATCCGAGTAGTTTGACCCCCCATAAAATTTTGAAAAGTCTGAAAGTAACCTCCCCCAGACCGACACACTCTGGGTCACCCTGGTTTAAACTAAAAGAAATTATGCTTCAATAATTTTTAATTGTATACTAGAAAAAACGAGTTAAGTAATTGTGTTAAGAAAATCTTTTTTCAAACGATCTGGTAAAAATATTTAAGTTAACATTTGTTTTCTATTAATTTCAAGACTTATCTTAAATTTAGAACTATAATCAAAAAATGAAATTATTATTTACGAATGTTTTAATAAAGCCTGCAATATTAATAAATGTGATGATTGATTGTTTCCCTTATTATTATATCATGACTGCGATAACCAATTATTGTCTTTGGTCTTATACCGTATGATAATAAAAACATTAAAAACATTCAAAAAGATGTTATATTCGTTCCGTAAGTATATTATTTAATAAATGCTTTTCATTTTCTACTTATTATTAAAAGACATAATTTAATCACATTTTTTGTGTTTTGCTCAAAGATAAAGGAACCTTGAATTTGTTTAACACATTTCAAAAGATACTTAAAATAATGTTAGCTTATAAATTTTTCACACTTAAATATAATTTATAACGTTTATAAAACTTACTATTTCTGCAGATACAGTATACCTGCAAATAAAATAAAAAACTTTAAATATCGTTTTAATCAAAATTACTTGTAAAAGTAGATATGATTTGTATGGCTCTGCGGCACTAGTGAGGCGTAGAGCCTGATATCATGAGTGCCGTAGAACCATACTAATCCATAATTGAAAAAGATTCTGTCAAATTTTGGATTGATAAGAACCATTTATCACATTATACAGAACAATTGATGAAATATGGTGAACAATATGCTGAAGAAAGAAGGATCTTGAGTCTCTTCTTGATGTAATTGTAAAGTTTGATCCACTTGATGAAGATATTTTAATTTTATACCGCAAAAAACAATATGAGATAAGTTCTGGTAATCATTCATTATGATTCATTATGTAATCATTCAATATGATTGACTCTGATATTGTGTTAACTTCGTTAGTTGGAGACTCACACTCATTTATTAAGAGTACAGGAAATACCAAACGAAACGACTATAAATTTGGTTATCAAGTGAAAATAACATATCCAAACACTTTTTATGTACCTGTTCTTGTAAAAGAATTTGATACAATAGAAATAGATATTAAAGACGACGCCGGCAAAAATATCCCATTTGAAATTGGTCGAAGTATTATAATTTTACATTTTAGAAAAGTTTATAAAAGGAATAAAATTTTCTTTTATAAAAAATGAATCCTTATACAAATCAATATGCGAATTAAGTTGGATCCGGTCTTCCTGGTATTCAGGAGATAATATACTAAAGACGACACGGGTTTTTTTGAAGATTATTTTAAACACATTTGCCATTAGTTAAACAGTTATTACAAGAATTAAATAAACGAGCTTTACCTTCAGTGGCAGAGCTGGCACAAGTATTATTTCTGGGGAATAAACGTATGAAAATCTGCTTTGAAGATATTAAAGACTTTAGGGTCAGATGTGGCTGATAAAACACCAAGTAAAATTAGCAAGTTTCAAAAATGTTCTGGTAGACGTAGAAAAAGAGGAAAGTAGAAAAACATTTTAAATAAGTTTATAGTTTACGAAAAAAAGACAAAAAAATACTTAAAGCAAATGAAAGTAATCTTTGAAGAAAACAATCGAGTAAAGTTCAACCTTTGACTTTTTAAAATGGGTAGTAATCATAAAGTATCAAATACAACCCGACATCCAGATTTTGACTTGTTTGGTGTTCATTTGAATAAACTCAAAATCGAACGTTATATAAAATCTGAGCTTTGATCAATTTCCGCATTGGTTCTCAATCAATAATTCAGTTTGTTATATCAACAGCTTTTGATAAATATGTTCAATTACGTGATACTATAATTAAAATTAAATTAAAAATTAGTATCAAAAAAGCGAATAAAAGTGATGTAAATGCATAATGGGAAAAATAGCTCCAGTTAATTATTTGGTAATATCGTAGTTCAAAAAAATTATTCAAGTAGAACTTGATGTTAAATCGGTATCAACACAAACGTGATTTTCAAAATATGCATATAATGCACATTTTGTAAACATAAAAGACATATTTTGAAACACTCTTAGATGTAAACACACCAAAAACAATAAAAATACTTATTCAATTGCTGCTGGATATTTTAATGACAGAATCAAAAACAACATTTACAGAAGAGCAAAGTCAATTAATTAAGCCTGACACTGTAGTAGCTAATGGAGAAGAATAATCAATCGACTTGATTGTAAATATACACATAGATTTATTATCTCAACCAAGAACTTTATTAGGTTGTGCTACAATTAAGATTTCTTTAGTACCAAATGTTGCATTATTTTACTTTTAACTTAAAAATACTACAATAGTTCCAAGTATTTTATTTAAAGATATTCTTTGTTTTGACTAAGATCTAAAGTAGTTTAACCAGTACCTAATGCTCATTCAAGTGCTATTGAAAAAGCAAATGCAAAATATCAAAAAATGGAGGTCATGTTAATGCATTTAATATCAATTCGGGAATTACAGATACTATAATTGATAATGGTGTTTATAGAATTTTATTGCTAAGCAAATTTATTACTCTGGTTCCTAATGATGCGTTTTCGGGGACGTATTTAAAAAATCCTTATGATTATAAAACATATTGAGTTATATATTAACAGTATTTATTAAATCAAGATATGTTTTATTAGTTAGTTCCGTGTTAGACAAATTTTGAGATGTAATGTAACTATACATTCTTCTTTTTGAAATTCAACTACGTTTTTGTTAATTTTAGTATCTGTATAAATAAAAGTTTATATCATTTGAATCTATTTTATGATTATTGGCAAGAAGATATTCTAGAGTTGTTAATCTAAATATATACATACACCATATTTATTTTTGTTACATCTACAAATTTTATTAAATATTTTTTTTGTTGAACCAAATAGGCGATCAGAACATTACTTAAGACTTAAATATTATATAACATTCATATTATATGCTTGATCATGTTCTAAACTTGGGAATTTTTCATTATTATTTAAATTTAAATCAGGATTTGGTTTTAAAGCCTTATTAACTAAGATAAAGTTGATATATTTTTCAAATGCATTATCATAATTAAATCCTAACATTACATAAACTTTTATTAGGAATAATGAAAATTTCACCGTTGTTTTAAGTCTTTTCATTTTTCAAATCATTTTTATTTATAAGTTAATTGTAATTAATCATAGGAAACTTATCTGTTAATTTTATAAATTTATCTCTTATAAGACGAAAATCTTTAAAATGATTTTGTAATTCATCATTAATTTTATTTATTTACTCTACTTTTGTATAATTTCGTGCTGAAATAAAACCATTTTCATTGAGACTTGTACTCATTATTTTGTTAGTAACGAAGTATAATATATTTACATATTGAAGAGTTGTTGATTTAAGTTTTTGATTATGTGATATTATTAAGACCAACCACCCATGAACCTACTAAATTCAAAGAATCTTTTTAAATTGTTCAATAATATTCTTTTTAAAATCACATCGAAGTGTTACATAAATTGATCTTATTTTAAAATCACTTTTAATTTTTGCTGCTTTACAATTTTTATTATCATTCCAAGAATTATAACTTGAACGATATCCTAACCAACTGACAAATAATTTCTTTTTCTTTTAAATATTGTTGTTCTTACAATGTTTTCAACTCTAAAAAAGTTGTTAATAACTTTTTGAGGTTGTTCTGTTTAATACTTTTGTGATGGGTCATCCAAAATTGAATTTATAGTTTTGATTGGTCCGCTTATAATGGAAGCTTTTTCCTTAATCTGATTAGTCCACTTAGAATAATTTAATTAAACGAATGGTGTAAATGTATATTGTTTTCTAACTAATGTTTTTGGTGTTAGTATAACTTTTACTCTTTTTAGTTCATTTTCATTTGCTCATTTAAAGCCATATAAAAAAAATTACTGAAGATGAATTTTGTTGGTTAATTTCATTATATTTCATTTTAATTGTTCCATACACTGAATTATTGTATGCAGCTACTAAATTATTTAAAACATACAAATATTTTTTTTGCATAATGAAGTAAAATACATTAAAATTCTTAATTTAATTATTCCATTAAATCTTCAAACAACAGCGCATTTAATAACTTTGTTGCCTCTTGTTAAACGATATTTTCTTTTGGATATTTAGATTTTTAAATATTGAATTTTATATTCTATTCCTTTATCAGTTTATAAAAGCTTTGGTTTTCTTCCAAAATTGAAAAATCTTTTGATTACGTCTATTATTGAACCACTTGTTTTATTAACTAAAGGTTGTTCCCAAGCACACGTTGAAAAAACATCCATAACTTTATATATAACAATAGTTTTTATTTTGATTTTTAAATTCTTGCATATTTACTAAATCCGCTTCCTATTGTTCATCAATGCCTCTTAAAATTATTGAATTTCGTAGAATTACTTTTCTAACAGGTTTATGCAATGATTATATAAATTATCAATGTAACCAATTTTTAAATCATTTAAATTAATATCCTTATCACTTTTTTTAGCTTCTTGATACAATATATATGCAATGTAGGAACTTGGTGGATTATTAGGGTTGTAATAATTTGAACGTAAAGTTTGCATATTAATCATTTGCATATCTGCTGGCATTATCCAAATTTTTTTGTAGGTGTTTCAATATTTAATTCTTAAGTAACTTCATTATCTCTTTTAATAAATGGATCAACGCTGGTGCAATGTTTTAGAGAATAATTTTAAAAAATTTAAGGTTCTTCATTTATTCTAATTTTGTTATTTATAATTTTTGAATCTAATAAACTTTTATCAAAACAACTAATTAAATTTTTCGACATTTTTAATTCTTATTAATTAGTACTAATTTAAGGTTTATTTTATATATAATAGAATAATATTTAGACTCCATTATCAAAACATCATCAAAGTTGTTCTTCTTAATCTATCTTTTTCTGGAGTATTAGTGGTTAAATAACGATAATATTTTATTATACGATTATAATAAGATTTTGATAAGGTCTTAGGATTAAATGGAAAAATTTGTTTTGCTTATCACAATAACTGGTTTAACTTTCGCGAATAATTTAATATATTTGAAGTTTAAACTATTTGTTTTATACTTATATTTTATATAATTTGAACCGCAATTCTTACACTTATAGCTAAAAGACGTTTTTATTGAACAGATTTTCAAGTTTTATATTTTTCAAACGTCTTCATCAAAAACTACAATATAATGTTTAAACTCGTTAAATTTAGCCTCTGATGTTAATCCTTCATGATCCTCTATAACTAAATCATCTGAAATAAAAAAGTTTAATAGAGGTTGCGATTAAAAAAACGCTTATAACACTTTGATAAACGTTTTTCATACACTGTTTATGGATTTAATACACAACATGATCCAAGAACTAACATTTTTTTAAAGTATAATATAATAACAGATATCTATATATCTGGTATTCTGCAATAACTATTTGATCAAATTCTTTAGTGTTTCTTAACTGATCTTCTGATTCCAATATTAGTAACATACGAATATAGAGCAATCCTTGTTTTTGTAACTAAATAACAAACAATTACCAAAAATGCAATTTTTAATCCAATATTTTTTTAAGCGAAGCAATATTTCATTGAACACGCGAACAGTCAAGTCTGGTCTATTATTCGGTTTTTGGTAAGGAATCAGTTCGTCCGTATTTTTTTACAATTCGGATTTAAACTAAAAGATATAAATAAGTCAGGTTTTTAAATGGTCTAACATTTGTAAAAATATTCGGGAACTTTTAAACCATAAATCGAGGTTAGTTATGTTTGTTATTAATTGTTAAAATACATCTGCCGATGTTTCTAAGTGTTGTATTGTCATTAATAGCTCCGAAAAAACCTTGATAAACTTAAGCACGTATTTCTTTCGGATAGCTTCTAATATTCGATAGCTAATATTGTTCAATCTTACAATAAAAATTAAATATTTACTAACGATGTAGCATACAGCTTATATGTAGTGTATAATCTTGAGATCTATAATGCTGTCTGTTCATAAAGTACCCTTTTATGTTATTATACAGCCAGACAATCGTTTCATACAGGTGGGCCAACTGAATTAGTCATATGCAAACCTAACAGAGCGGCAATCAATCATTATTATCTTGTGAGTTTCTTCCTAACACCTGGTATAATAGCTGCAACATCTCCATCAGTTGGCAGGTTAAACTGCCTTTGATCAGGATTTTCGACGATTACTAAAAATTTCAAATTAACAATTTGATTCAAACTTTCTTCTAATGCGGATTAAGTTAAGTTATTCAAAGATATTTTACACTTACAATTTGTTGTAATTATTGAATAATATATTTATTTCTATTTTCATTAAGTTAAAGAGAAGGTTTAACTAGTTATCATTATCGTAGAAATAAAACTGAACATATTTTGGTTTCTAAGCATCTGAAGATAGATCAGATCTAATCAGGTGATACAAATCACCAATTTAACTCGGAAATTTTCATGGAACTTTTAATTTACTCTTTCATTGCATTACCATATCTTAAACTAGCATTTCTTTTAGATTTGGCAAAACTATATCACCATTATCGCAGCATTGTTTGAAGCATGGCACTCGAATAGATCCAAATGTCTTCTCGAAGCTCAAATACTTTGCTTATCAATGTCTACATTGTTTAACCATTTTGCCTAAAATGTAACGGTTTGGAATTTCGGTCTTGTGCCTAAATAACTACAGAATACTTTTTTTCCATTCGAATTATTGCTTTTTGACTAAGCACACTTCTTTTCTCTTGAGTGAAAGTTGCTGACCGAATTCTATCGCAAAATTTGTACACTTCCCTTCTAATTTCATGTTAACTCTTGGTGAGTTCGGAGTCTACGACGTTCAAAGTTTATTACCCATGTTCGCGTTGATTCATCTTCAGTATCATTAGCTTCTGTCTAAATCTTTGATTTTCTTTTCTACTGACTTTCTTTTCATCATTATATCATAACTTTCCGTTGTAACATCTTCAAGTGGAGTCAAAGTGTATGCCCTTAGAACAGGCTCCATATCCTTTATTAAAAATAATGTTTTCTTTAATGTTTAATGTGGTCGGTAGTATTTTTTATTATTTAGTAATCTGATTAATAAACTTCAATGAATCAAAATAACTGTCTTTTAAAAGCAAATATTTAATAACCTACTTCACATGTATTCCATTGCGTTCTTCATAAATATAAAATTATTTCCGTCAAGCTGCAACAGCCACTTATGGAACAATTCAAAACTTTAATATATATTATAAAAATGGTTAAAAAATTTCATATTATTGTGCAATAGAAGCTACAAGTGTAAACGTCTATCGAAATTTGGTGTTCGTAACTATTTTTCTTTTAGTTATGTTTTTAAAAAGTCAATATAACACAATCTATTCTACTAAAAATAGATTATTTGTGTCACTTGCAGCACAATGTTAAATATAGTTATTAATTCTTTATTTAATTTTTGGATATCTTCGGTAATTGTTTTTTATTGAGTGGTAGATAATGTATTGTTTACTATTACCGCATGTGGTACTATAAACGCATAGTGGTAACATAATGTAATGGAGTTGACATTAAAGTTGAGATTGATTTGACATTAAATTTGATAATAAATTTTATGCCTACTATATAAATTTCTACTCTAATAATTCTAAGTGTTCTTTAACCTATGAATTTCAAAGTTGGAATTTATTTAGCTTTTACTTTTACTTACCATTGTTTTTTATTAAAAACTTTTATATTTTACTTTTTAATCACTTTTGCTTCAATTTTTCTCTTAATTAACACTACTTTCTTTCACCTTTACCAGTCCTCTGGAGTCCACTCATTGTAGAGAAATGTTGGGCCAATTATTTTCAACTTTGGCGATGTAAGCATGACTCAGTGTGAACTAGGATTATAGCATCTCTGTATTGATTGGATTGTCTCAGTCCACTCTCTAGCTAACAATGTTGCGGTTGTTGTGATGATTTCGGCAGTTGTAGTGAAACTATTATACATTAATATTGATGTAGATTAACATTAATTATTAGTTTTGGTGATGGTTCTGGTGATAATCAATATATTAATTCACCCATATCATAGATATATATATATCAAAACTATGTTTGTTTATTGAACACTAAATATTTGAATTGTTTTTTAACGCATTCCAATCGAAAACAATCACTTAATGGTAAATAATTTGTATTAATTCATG
>JAQIXJ010001561.1:0-19945 GCA_034700185.1 Phthiracarus laevigatus | reverse complement strand
TCTGTCTGTCTGTCTGTCTGTCTGTCTGGTCTGTCTGTCTCTGTCTGTGTGAAGACTTTCTGTCTGTATGTTACTCTCTGTGGACTTTTTTTGAAGGATGAGGAAAAAATGCTTTAAAAAAGACCAAAATTGACTAAAAATTGTCAAACTCAGGCAAAATTGAACAAAATTTGGGTTAAATTTGGTCAAAATTGGCTTTATTAGGGGAAAAACATGGCTAAAATGGTGTTAAAAATTAATAAAAATATCGGCAAAATTTGTCAAAAATGACACAAAATCGGCTCACAAATGGTTAAAATCGGGTGGAATATGAGTAACTTTTGGTGTTAGGCATTTTACTAAATCACATTATGACCAGGTGCCTAATTGTGTCTATAAGAACAGTTTTGATGTTAACTCGTCGACAGCTAAACTAAGAATGAATAAAAATATCCTAAACACTCACTGAAGTACTGTACTATTTATAACAATGTTTTAAAGTGCATAAAAATTTTTAACGAAACAATAATAATTAAAAGTTTTGTTTGTTTAAAAATAAAAATTACAAAAATAATAAGCAACAATATAAAATTTTTTTGGCATAAAGGGAATGCAGATATTTATAATTCACTTAACTCATGCACATATCTATTCACTTAAAAAATATTTGAATGTTCGTTGTGGTTTTATTTGATCCCATAACTGGCAGACTAATATATTAAATCCTAATTCAATATATGTATTTAATTAAAAGTTATTTTATTTTCCTTATTTTTCCTGGGTTTGCTGGTTCATAAAAAATTAGCGACAGAAACGCACATAACTTCAGAAAACTTTCCGTATTCGCAATATTTAGAGGAAAAGTTTTATATTAGTGATAACAATGTAACGTCTAATTATAACTATGAGATGAAATACTAGGCAAATATTTTAATAATTTGAAATTAATATAAATAGGCACCCCATTGGACTTTGTTGAAGTTAAAATAGTGAATCCAAAAACTGGCAATATTACCAAAATTGGTGAACAAGGTTTGTTATAATTTGAAAGGCTTTAAAGTATTTTAATGACAATATGATTTTTTACGAAATTTAATTTAAAGGAGAACTATTATCACGCGGACACAACGTAATGATCGGTTACTGGAAAGATGAAGACAAAACTAAAGAATCTATAAATCAAGCGAAATGGTATAAATCCGGGTAATTTCAATTCAATTTACTAACGTTTTATGGTGTATTATTCGAGTATATATTAATTTGATAGAGATTTAGCGGTGATGGATGAGTTGGGATTCGTTAAAATAATCGGTCGAACCAAAGAAATGGTGATCAGAGGCGGAGAAAATATTTATCCGCGAGAAATCGAGGAACTTCTCCACACTCACCCAGAAGTTATCGATGCATACGTAAAAAACAATTCGTATTTAGTTTATTGATTCTTTTTATTATAAAATTTTATTCTAAATTAAATTATTTTATATGTTCAAAAAGGTGATCGGTGTGCCCGACGAAAGAATGGGAGAAGAGTTATGCGCTTGGATTAAGTTAAGGGGTGACAGCAAAGTAACTGAAGACCAAATAAAGGAATTTTGCAAAGATAATGTTCGTATTGCTTTTGATTTCCTTATATGTGTTACTAAAATCCTAAAAAATAAACTAAAAATCTATAAACATAGATAATAAATAGTAAAAAGTATTTAGCTATGCAGTATAGATTTGATTTGTCTAAACAAATTCATTTTTTTCCTTTGGCACAGATCTCATACTTCAAAATACCTCGCTATATATTATTTGTGAACGAATTCCCGCTGACAGAAACCGGAAAAGCGAAGAAGTATCTCATGAGAGAAAAGTCGTGCGAAATACTCGGTCTTAAAGAACTTTGACCGTAAAAAAGTTTTAAAATAAAAAATATAACGTACTAGAAAAATTGTCTCCAGGATATAAAAATTTAAATGTACCCATTTTTTACTTTTTATATATTAAAAGTTTTATATAAATATAATTTAAAATACGTTTTATAATTCAAATAAGTCGGAAATATAGCAATACTTATCATGTTTTAATTAATAAATTTCGCTCCAAACAATTAAGATGTGGATCTGTTAGCAGAAATACGAAAAACAGCAAAATAATAGTTGAAATATTAGATCAAAATAGATAATATAAATATAATTCTCTCATTTAATTCTCTAATTAACAAGACCTTCAAATCATTTTTGCGTGCAAGTAAACTTATAAAGGCTGATTAGGGAGAAATACGAAAATAAGTTTTATCAGTACGTTTATTAGCGATAAAACGAAAACTGCTGGCAACAATATGGGAGAGCGAGCGTATTCTCGCGATACTTTCAAACCATGTTTGTTAATAATAATCATCAAAACGTATAATACTCGGTATATTTAACGATATAATAAGTAATATCGATACGATATAGACTGGCAATTTAAGCACAGTTTTCCTGTTTAAGTAAACAGTTCTACTTTTGCATTGAATGACAAGTCTATTACGATTAATATCTGTATGTATGAAAGTGTTATATATTTAAATATATACGGTTAATGTAAACAATTTTCAAATACATTTACTGAATAAATTAACAGACAAAAAATTTTTCCAGCACATATTTCATTAATATTTATATTCCGTTTTTGTATATGTGCTGCTAATAAATCTAAATATGTTTGTTTTGCAAGCGTTAAAATTGCACGCAAACCGCGTATGCATTTACGGCAAAAACAGTGCAATAAAGTATAATAGCAGGAAATTTATTCGCGATTCCGTTCGGTGTTTCGCCGACAATAAAAACCAAAAATTGAGGTAAAAAGTAGCAAAGTTTTATTTTCGTCGGTCACTCCTTATTATTGATTTTTATAAACTTTTTGTTAGCGCATACGTATCGCATCCGTATTCTTACGCGTTTGGTAGAAGCGATAGCGAATTACAGTACATCACGATTGGTGATCTGCTGGCTAAACGAACCGAAACTGGTATTAAATGATCGCAAATTTTTTTATGTATTGGATTTTAAAATTAATAAAAACCGCGAACAAAAATGTTTTGATTAAAAGATAAAACCCAAACCGCGCTGATAAGTGTGCACGAAAATATTACGAAGACGTACGATCAGTTCAATAACGATGTTAACAGTTTAGCTAATGGGCTCTACACTAAACTAGGTATTGTGAACAAATGTTATATAATTAGTGTTAATTAGTATCCAAGTTTTAAAAAATATGAGAAAAATGCTTTTCAATTTTTTTCGTAGGCTTAAGACGCGGCGATGTGATAGGTTTGTGGTGTTGCAACTCATACTCGTGGGTAAATTGAATTTTTTAATTGTACTGTTTGTGGTACTAATATTTGATGATGTTTTCCTAATCGTAAATACTATTTTATTATTAACCCAGATTCAAATCCAGTACGCATGCGCCAAACTTGGCGTCATTCTATGCACAATTAATCCGGTTTATCGCGAACAAGAATTGGATTATACGCTGAGAAAAGCGCAAATTAAGACCCTATTCATGCCAGGAAATGATTCAAAGCAAGAAGTAGCCAATAAATTTCAACAAATATTTATCAAAACTATGAAACTAAGCAGCGAAGTGAGCAAAACGGGTTAGATGTGAGAATTCAATTTTTTATTTAAATATTTTGCTTTTAATAAAAGGCAGATATAGACCTTGTATTGGGACAAGTGGTCATTCTAGACGGACAGATGCCTACCGAAATAAATAGAGAGTTAGAAGTTTTTAGGTACGAAAGTTTGCTAACCGATGACATATCGACGCTTGAAATGGACGATCACCCGTCCCCGGATGACCCAGCTATCATTATGTTTACTTCGGTACTCTATTCGCTTATACTAACTTTTTGCATATTTTGTGACGCTACATATTTAAATCGAAATTTGTATGAATTTCCAAAAGGGCACGACTGGTAAACCGAAAGGTGCACTATTATCTCAGTTCACTCTAGTCAATAATGCGATTTTAAGCGCAAAAAGTTTCGGCGTACAACCGGGCGAAAACACTAGAATATGTCTACCATTGCCGTTGTTTCACACGTTTGGCGCTATATTAGGCAGCTTATCGATACCCGCGATGCCCGCATCTATAGGTTAGATCAATGTGCATATGAATTGATTCGTAGTATTTTTTATCTCCGCATCAAAATTAATGATTGCCCTTAAAACTAATTTAGTGTTAACTGGATTTAGATATAACACTAAAGCGATAGTGGATGCGATAAAAACGTATGATTGCACCCATATTATGGTGACACCAACGATGATCATCGATGTCGTGAATTACGCGGAGAAAAACGAAATTAAACTGCCGTCGCTAAAAGGAGTTTTTATAGGCAGCGCACCCGTGCCTATCGAGTTGACCCATAGAATCAGCAAAATTATACCTAGCGTTCAAGACATAAGGATTCGTTATGGCGCTACTGAGCTCGGTTCAGTTATCTATGTTGCAATTATATTATTTTTCGCCCAAGTTTTTCCACTTTAAGCTTATCGCATCGTTTTATGTATTGTAGGGCCAACTGCCACTGTGAGCCATAAAAGCGACCCCATTGTAAATAAGACGGAGACTGTCGGTAAATTTTATTACAATTATTTCTATTCCAGATTTATGTTGTGGTTTAATAAATTGCTTATGGTTTAAAAAATAGTTTAATTCAATTAAATAGAATTAAGTAAAAAGTGTTATACTATTAATTATTTGTGATTAAATTACAGGAACTCCACTAGATTTCGTTGAAGTTAAAATTGTTGACACAAAAACTGGTAATATTAAAAAAATTGGTGAACAAGGTATGCAAACAATTAAAAGTTTAGTATATTAATCCCGTGTAAAACTATACTGTATAATTCAAAAGGAGAGATATTAGTGCGCGGACATAATGTAATGATCGGTTACTGGAAAGACCCGGTAAAAACCAAAGAAACTATTAATGATGCCAAATGGTATAAATCTGGGTAATTTTGAAAATCACTTTTAGTGGTATTTGGCGAATTAAATTTTAACGACAAGAATAATAGAGATTTAGGGGTAATGGACGAAAACGGATTCGTTAGAATAATCGGGCGAATCAAGGAAATGATAATAAGAGGCGGCGAAAACATTTACCCGCGAGAAATCGAGGAACTTCTTCATACTCATCCGGATATACACGATGCATATGTAAGCCGCAATTTTTCAATGATGTTTTACTGATCTACAGTATTTGTATGATATTCGTACACTTATTTAAAATTGAAAGATTATCGGTGTACCGGACGATAGATTGGGTGAACAGGTTTGCGCATGGATTAAATTAAAATCTGGTAGTAAAGAACTGACCTTTGAAAATATAAAAGATTTTTGTAAAGATAAAGTAAGGCTTGATTATTATTTTTTATAACCCATATATATGTTTCTAATCATTTACTTTTGATATTTTCAAGATTTCGTATTTTAAAATTCCGAAATACGTGCAATTTGTCGAAGAATTTCCTTTAACCCCATCGGGTAAACCGAAAAAATATATAATGAGAGAAAAGTCTTGTAAAATACTCGGCCTGAAGGAACTTTAAAACTTTATTTGATTGTTTAAAATTTATAAATATTAAGTGATTAATTTTTTGATTGAATAATGTTCAAAAATAAAATTCGATAAAATTAAGAGTAATTTTTATCAATCGATTAACCGAATTCTACGTATTTTTCAATTATGATAAATAATACGCCAGAATTTGGGTTTAATCGTAAATATTTTTCGAGTCAGTTAATTAATTTACTCTTAAGAAATAAAATGGTAGCGAAAATATTTCAATATAAATTAAATTTATTTTTCGTTACACAAAAAAAATCGGTTTGATTTAAAACTCAGTGGCGATAGCTTTCGAAAACTCTATCAAACCGGCAGTCGTTTCAATACCAGATGGAATGATCTGATTGACGGGCAATAAGAATCCATTAGAGCCAGTATCTCTTAACTCAATGGTATACGCGTATTTCACTCCACGCGAATTTCCAGCCACTCCGTAGTTCCAGTCTAAACAATTTTATTATTAATAGATAAATGTTTTGGGATTGTTTTTGCAAACATACCGACGGTATTTCCTGCGGCCATATCTGTTGCGCAAACATTAAAACAATGTAATTAATGAATAAAGTTAAAAATAGTTAATCAAATAATAAACCACTTATAAATCATTGATTATAGAATTAAATATATATCCACTCACAAAGAACATTAGAAGACGAACCGACCGTATATTGCGTGCCATAGTAACTTCTCAACGTATTCGCTAATATGTTCCCTCTGTCTAACTAAAAACAGATTCATAACTTATTAGTTGAGTATAGTTCGCAAAAATAGCACGATTACGTGTATTAATCGATTTATTTATTACGTTATCGAATCCTAAAATATCTTAAAAGTAATACTACTGCTCGCAATATAAATTCAATTACTGGAAAATATAGCAATTTATTTAATTCTAATGCATTTCTAAGGTGAGCTTAAGGTCTTTATCAGTTCAATAAAAATATTTACCAGTTTAGCATTATCTGCTGGCAGATTTGTAGTCCAGCCCTGGAAGCAATTAATTTTTTTGTTGAAAACGAAAATATTCTATTTTTAATCCCAAATATACACAAATATTACCCAAGGATAGAGCAGTAGTTGTGAATATGAGTGCACATCAAAGTATGCCACAATGTTATCTCTATTAGCGAGAATAAAATCGGAAAGAGCTATGGTTTCTGGCTGATCGAATGCCTCTCCGCCTCTAAATGTCTCACTGCATGGGTTATCGCTTGATCCAGAGCCACCCCAGTAGTATCCGAAGTTTCGATTGCCATCGGTGCCTAACAAAAGTAAAACCATTCGCTCAATTAATTTAAATGAACAAATAATCAATTTTAATTGATATGGAAACTAATGAAACTAATATAAGATTTATTATTTTTATGGTAACCCACCAATACATGTCGACCCAGAATTAAGTGCCCTAGTTTTTCGCCATAGTCTAGTCTGCAAAATTAAAGTTTTTAATTTAGATCACTCATGAAATCTAGTATTTTGTTGAAACATCAAAGTTATTCATACCGTAGTGTGAGTAAATTCATAGCCATCGGGATTAGTCACTGGAAGTATATAAAAGTCAAACTTATTCAGCAATGCAACAATTTCCGGGTCATTTTGATCATAGCCATCCACTAATGTTTGAATTAGATAAGTAGTAACCGCTGGTGATATCCATTCTCTGGCGTGAATCGCAGAATTCAGAAAAATTACCGGTTTATTCGGAGAGTTACGGACACCTATTTTAATGAGCCTCAGTTCTCTATTTTCTGTTGATCTGCCAATTGTCTCCACTGACGCTATTGATGGATAAGCGCTGACGATGGCGTTCAGAAAATCAGAAATGTTCGCTAAACGCTGATACGCCGCCCAGAAATCTTTTACTACTTCTCTTCGAAACCCTGTTTTTTGATCGACCTTTGGCGCTATTTTCTGTTTTTCCATAAGCCTTAGTGTTTCGACAAAATTTGAAAATTTCGACCATTAAAATTTCATTCATTCGGTCGTAAGCGAATCTATACTCACTCTTCAACGTCTTTGATCAACACCTGTTTCGAAAGGCTTTGCTTTCGCAATACTTTGTCAAACGTGCTTAAGAGATGTGGCGGTACCATGACATCGATAGTGGTATTCAAAGATGATGGTGGGGTCCAAAAATCCAACTTATTTTATAATACAATTATTAGTCTATTATCTATACATTAATGAATAAAACTAAATTTAAGATCACCTCGTAATTATTTTCGGCCAAATCGTGCAAAAATTTTAATTGCGATCGAGTGTTAGCCACTAATCGGAGCACCGAATAACCGTTATAGTGCGTGACGCCATCAGTTCCTATAGTATTACTGACGAACACCAAACAAATCAGTAAAACTAAAACTAAACTGAATAAATATTTCAACATTGCTACTAAACTGCACTGGTCTATCGTCAAAGAGAATAAATTTTTGAGTGCAAACGTTTCATTTCGTTTATTTTCATTTTTATACCTTTAGGTTTTCCGTGATTAGTATTTCACAAAAGATTTTGTCATAGGAAATACGAGCCAATAAAATATGTGACCGTTAAATACTGCATGCCAAATGGTTTTGATCCCAGTGTGCTCGCAATGATAAATTTAATTTATACGTCATTTAGCGCCTATTAAGCCATCGAGCAAATCTTAATTGTAAATTTTGATAATTTAGATGTTTTTATTGTAACCGTCTATCAAATGGCATATAAGGCACGACGTGTGACAATCATTTTTTTATCTTAATTATTCACTTTTTTAATAAGTGCATAGAAATGTTTTAGACAATTTATATTTCTTTAGTACAAAGAAACTTATTCTACTTTTAATCTTTGAATTTGTTTATTGAGAATAATAGTTTTAATTTTTCTATAAAAACGAAATTCTTTTAATAAAACCCCGATTTTAATTAAAATAAACAAACAAACAAATAAATGATTGAAAATATATTTATTTTTCTAAACTTTGTTTTTTTATCATACAAATTTTATTAAGTAATTAATAAGCACATAGAATAAAAAATAAATTCTTTAGATTTAATTACGGTTATTATATCTATTTCGCTTATTTGCGTGAAGCTCGTTACCGTAACTGATAATTAGCAGATTGAACACAATCTGGACGATCAACGCCGATATTCTATTAAATGGATTGAAGAAAAATCCAATCAACGTGAACACTGTGACGGTTATCGCGTACGACATTGTTATAGTGAAGCTTTTCTTTATGACGCCATATAATCCGAACGCGTGTAAAGGTATATACAGTAGCGTTACCACTATTACCCACGTCTCCGTTACTTCTGTATCGGAGAGATATTAAAATGAGTAACTAAGCGAATTAGAATTACCAAACTACGATTTGTACAAACACAATGAATATTTTTTGGTTCATTTTTTACTGTGGTATGATTATTTTTTAAATAAACGAATTAGAAATTTCCATAAAAATTTATGAAATCGTTTGTTTTATTTTTGGGAAGAATAGAAATTAAGTTTCGTCATTTTATTTTCACTAATCTATTTAACTTCTGGCCAAATATCCTGGAAGTTTACAACTTAGATACCCTTCGTTTGTTCCAATAGTCCGCAATACCCATATCTGTATAAAAAGTGAAATTTGAAATGATTATTCTGTTTAGTAAAGCAAAATCTATTTAGTCGTATCGTCAGTGGGCGATCACTTTTTTAATTTTTTATACAGATTATGAGTGGGCTATAAGGATAAACTCAGGATATTCAAAAATAATTTTGTGAATGTAAACAATTTTTTTGTACTTATAATAACAATCTTAAAAATATAGCCGCTTGTAAAATTTAAATTCTACTTAAACTCAAATATTCATAATACGTTTAACAATAGTTTATTGGATAGAAAGTTAAAGATCATTAGTCAACAAACTTAGAGCGAGAAATAAGTTCTTAAACGCGAATGTCAAAAGCAATCCGAAAGTAAAATAAATAGTGTGAATTATTACACGAATTAGCTGCCAATGAAACTAAAGATTATGTGACGATTATGTAGAAATTTATGTCAAACGATTGCAGAAAATTAATTAAATTTGTTTAATATTAGTTAAATTTATTTTAAACCCATCTAATATTTCAAAATCAGCAAATAAACAATTTAAACCTTTCGTATATTTTCTAAATTAACTATTATTAAAATTCTGTAAACAGGTATACAATGGTAATCAAGCTATTGCTTCTGTCTGGAACTATTGATTTAATTTTTATTTGTAAATAAATTATAATTAATCGACGAATGATTGCATAAATACAAAAATCTTCCTTTAGTAATTATAGTGAAACAAACTTTAATCTTATCAAATCGATAAAACATATTTTTATATAGTTAATATATTCAAACATCATTGGCTAATTCACCAAACATCATTAGAACAAAATGAGCGCGTAACAACTAATAATTATATCAGGCACTAAAATTTGTAAACAACTATTCAATTGCCACTAAAAATAAATTAAATTTTGTTTACCTAAAATAAAATCATTTTGTTTTGGAACTAAAACCCTAAACCCCCATAATCAGGTATTATCACTTAAAACCAGAGATAGAAACCGCCCATCTCTGTAACCGCCACCAATAAAATTTCAATTCTATAAAAACATTTAATATATAAAACTCCCAATTTATTGTTAATTCAACGATTCGATTAAACAATAAAATTACTATTGTTTAAGCAATCACAAACAAAATTGACATAATTAAAACACAAGGTATCGCTTGCGACTTTCACTAGAAAATTCTTGATTGGATATCTGGGAAAACAGAACCAAAATTCTAAATCAAAATGTTGTCTTACTAGTAGCTTCAGCGTCATCGTGTTGCTTATCCGATACCCAATCCGTTTTATTCTCGTTTCGCTGATAGTGCGGATTCTTCTGCGTCTGGTGGAGAGCGATCGTGTCCTCGGCGTTGCTGATCACGTGAATAGCGGCAAACAGTAGCACAACATTAGCGATCATCAGCGCTAACACCGTGAAAATGACTACGTAGCGGATTATAAGGAACAGCTTTCGCCTACAAGTGGCTGGACGAATATTATCGGTACTATCAGGCATTATATTTAGGTTATTGAATGCTCAATTATTTTTAATCAAAATAAATTTATTCGTATAATTAAAATTTGTATTCAACATTTAAGCCATTTTCTATTGAGTAACCCTTTATTTCATTGTCAGACAATTGGCACACAGCAGCGTACAACACAACGGGGTGTTTGGGAAAAGTTTAAAAGTTTGTTTATAGTTTCGCGAAAGTTTATTCTGTGCGAAGTAATGCTCGCTAAAAGAAATACACAAATTCTGTTAACGCTATATAATTTACAGAGCAAAAACGTTAGAGTACTTGAAAAATTCTTGCGGAATATATTCCTAAAGAAAATAAATAACTTCATCGTTGTTATTGCTATTAAATGCTTTCGCATACTCTCTCTCTCTCTCTCTCTCTCTCTCTCTCTCTCGCAGTCATGTGTGCGCGAATAATGGCGTAAATAATAATAACGCATATATACATATTCTGTGAAACTTAATAAATAGATAATTATCTGCATATAAAGCGATTAATTTTGTTCTCAGTTTGTTTTTGTTTACGTGAAGCTTAAATTTTCCAAAAGTATGTAGAGTTAAAGTGCAAGTTTAAAAAATTTATCACCATATATCAAAAAAACGTCTGCCATATTCCTTAAAAGTATTTGAAGCGAATGCCAATAAGTTAAAGGGAGTAAAATTTCATTTACTTTAAAAAATTGATTATTTATGTTAACTAAAGAAATGATTATTTATTTTGATTAAAAGCGCAGTGTATTGATACAGCTAGTCTGTCTCATTGGTACTAATATTTTTAAATGTAAAATGAAAGATATGTGTTTGAAGATGAGTGGATTTGAAATAACAAATATTTTAAACATCTAATATCAATCAAACTGCCATATTTCAACTGTTTTGCAATTTTTTGTAGCATAATGTAAATATTAACTATTTTTAGTTCTAATAAAACTAATTTGTGTTAAAAAAACTTAAATGCTATTAAAATCTATAAATAGTTCTTCTAAACTGTTAAAAAATTTGTTTAACAAGTTATTACATAGTACTGTAGTATAACATCATTAACGTAGTTCTCTTTGTTCAGTGTGTTTATCTTACTTAAGTAATCAAAAGTTAAATAACAAATATGTAAGAAAAAATGAATCGAAATAAAATTTTTATTGTGCTTCAAAATTATACATTAAGCAAAAAATTATTTGTTGCTTACGATTCGTTAGAATTATTGATGTGATGTTCAATAATCGAAAATGAAAATTTAAAATTTACGCAAAAGAAAAAGTAAAATATATATTAAAGTAAGTTTCAATGAGAATCAAAAGTAAAAAGCCAGTCAAAATTCAAAATTTTTAAGAAGCAAAATAGATTTAAAACTGGAAATTTCAGACATCACGACTTGGAATACAAAATTATATATAAATTGATATTTCGAGAATACGCTGATTTTTTCAAAACTTATACAAACAGTACTGTACACGAGTTATTTGTTAGTTGTATACAGAAAGTGACGTTAAGTGTCAAGTGTTTGTGGGTAAACTAAGTTAGTAATCGTAGTTCAAAACTTGTTTTGCTATTGTACTACATTGTGTACGAATTAAAAAATCCCATTAATAAGGAAATCTCAATACAACCTTCTTATACCCAGTCAGTCTTTTTCTGTATACAACTAACAAATAACTCGTGTGTACTAGGAATTTTGAAACGTTTACAATGACGTATTATCCACTTCAGTTTCGCGTGTATTATGCGTGTGCCACACGTGTCTGAGCGCTGTTTTATAATTGTTGTATTGTCGGTGACAATTCGTGTAAATACATTCGTACTTATTCTTTTTAACTTTAATTAAAAACTTTCTCGGGTGATCAGAGAGTTTTATCGAATCTTTACCTATTTTGATTTAAATTAAATTTATAAAATTTTAAAAATCCTTTTAATAAAATAATCTCGACTTCTATTCGAAAAATGATTATGCCTTTATTTCATAAAATTTACCTGCAGCTGCATTGCTGTCTAATTGCACAGTTTTATCCGGTTTATCGACGTTATTTAAATGAATATCACATAAGTTAATGAGAACATTTAAATTATGTTTGAGAACATCTCCGTTTGGCTTATTATTACATTCACTTTTGTCCAGTGTATTTAATTCGTTAAGAGTGGACATGCTTTTTGCTTTTAATTGACTAAATAGTTGAGGTGTTATTGAAAACATTTCTAACTCTAAACTCGCCAATGTTAAGACATCGGTTTTAAGGAGATATTGAAAATTAGTAGATAGTAGAAAACGTTGGACTTTAAACTATTTTAGTGATTTACTTATTGTTCAAATAAGTGATACCCAAGTGGTTTATCACTAAATGCAAAATAGTAGTCATTCTACTGTAGATTAGAATAAGTCAGTGTGTTCCAGAGAGGAGTTGGTTGAAACATACCCCAAACTTTTTTAAACACGGTCAATGCAACATTTTGGAAGTTTAACGACAGAAAGATAAAAAATTTGTTTTTTGTGAATAACTCATTATTTGTCGAATATTCAAAAGTTGCAGTTCCAATTTGAAGTTTTGAGAATTTTTTTATTTCAGCCTGTTTAACGTGAATAAAACTTGCAAAAAAAATTCAATTACCCACGAATTTTTAAATTAGAATAAGTTGCTTATAAAATAAACGTGCAAACCAGAGTAAACATATCAAATCAACGAAAAGTAGTTGTAAATAACAAAGTTATTAAAAGTTGATTATTTAGTATCTATGGTAATCAAATTTTGTAATTAATAATTACCATCAGTTTTTAAAATGTTGAGTATCTCTAAACCCTTAGTATTATAATTGACGGAAGTAAGTTTCAAAAAATTATACAAAAGTAAATTATTTATAAGCAATTCAATTAATGATAATTTTTTTCAAACATTTATAAACTTTAAGCGATGATTACATTTCCTATTTAGTACATCTGCTTTTAAATTACCGGGCATTTTTTGCCACAGTTTCAAAGTAAAATAATCCATAATAAAATTTGTTGAACTCTACGGTTAAATTATATTAAAAGTATATCGAATCTTTCCAAATATTAATAATTTTTTAATTAAACCTTAATTTTGCTAAAAATTCCGAAATTTTTACTAAAAAATGAACAAATTTCGAATAATAATTCTATGTGCAGCGTTTGTATGTAATTTTATAGCCTATTTTCGAACATCTGTATTTGAAAAATTTGCACGTTTAACCAATTAATTAAAGTAAAAGTAATGATCAAAATTATTTTGCAGATTATTTTATTGGTCGCAGCGTATCTAATATTGGTAACAATACAGGATAACGAGCCCGAGTTACTAGACTGCGCAAGTAAGCTTTGTAGTCCGAATAATCTAGTCGTATTGGAATTAAAAATTATAATTTTTCGTTAATGTCATCTAATTTATTTATTTTTTAAAATATGCAGAAGTTTTAGAACGCAAAAAGGAATGCAATGAGACCCATAATGACTGCAGCGATGACGAGCAATGCGAGCACGAGAAATGTATGAAAACGCTCGAGAATAGTAGTAAAGTGGAAATTTATGCGCGATATTGTGCGCCACGCGATGTTGCGGTTAAGGTGGAATTTCCCGGCCATTATGAAGAACGAAAATGAGTGCATTTCAATGCGGTGTTTTCCGCGTTACGCGTAATTCGTTTAATTGTGATACAAAACTAACTGATTTTTATTAATAAAAATTTTTATGGAAATTAGCTTTCAAAACATTTTATTTTATAAGAAAATATATTGATTAACTAAAAATAATGTAGTATATTCATTTAATAGGTTTATTAGCCCTTGAATACGCAAGCAGCGCATTTTTCTTCCTTATTTCCATAGAAATAGATTACATATACATACGTTAGATAGCATTTATTTTGATTGTCAATGCTATTAATACGGTAATAATAGATTTTTAACAGGAATTAGTGTTTCCTAAACAATGTTTTATCAGGAAAGGGTTATTTACCTAAAATCGAATGTTTCCAAAAGCATACTAACCTCTATCAGGAAACCCAATGACATTTAAAATTATAGTCTCAAACCGTTATAAGGAATAATTGTTTGTAATATACAAACTACAAAACATTTTTGTTTACGAAGAATTATAAATTCATATAATTTATTTAGTCATTGAAAATTAGTAAAAGTCGTCTAGTCTAAACAAATCACATTTATAAAGGAAATTGATTAAAAAATTCTTTATAATATTAAAGACTAGACTTATATTGTAAAATAGTGAGAGAAAAACGTCGTGAAATTATTTAAATGTCAATAATAACCAAAATTTTACGAGTGCAAAGTAAAATAAATTTATTAAAATTTTCTCATACACCATAAAAATTCATTTTTAAAATACATATAAAATAAGCATACATAATTTTATTAAATATATCCATTTTGGACTGTCTTTTAATTAAAATATATTAATAAAAACTTTATTAGACAGTATTTAAATTGTTTTATATGTTTGAAGCTTTGAAGAATGTTCGGTGAAAGCTTCAAACATATAAAACAATTTAAATACTCTCTAATAAAGTTTTTATTAATATATAAGCATACATAAATTAATAATTTTTATACAAGATAGTTTAGCGTTTTATAATTACGCAACGTTTCTACATTGACACTTCTAGCCAAAATCAGAAGATTTATGTTGATTTTTTAAATTTTAAATTAACTTATTTGGATGAGAATTTCCACATCTTTTATTCAATAGTTATACAGCCGAAAAATAAGGGATATTAAAATAACTCCAAGTGATGTTAAAATTCTCACTGAACTGAAATTATGAACTGAATAGTCTAGACTAAAATAATCAACAATTCCAGTTAGCAACAGTTGGCTATTAAAATTTAGTTAGCTATTAATAGAGAGTCAATATAATAGAATTTATAGCATACAAAATAGCGCTATAAAAAGCTTTAACAAATGACTAAAAATAGCACTTAAAATAGCATTTATATTTTTAAAAAATTACTTAAAGGTAAAAGTATTATGTTTTATCTATACATTAACATTTTTATAAATGTCCCTTAGTTTATTGAAATATATATTTTTATTTGAAAAAAAGTTATCCGGTTTGGTGGCATTATAAATAAAAATTTTGGATAGTGGTAACAAAAACTAATCAGATTTAAACGTCAATATTTCGGTTTAGAGAAAATGGCATTTTTCATTGAAAGTAGCAGTTAATAGCATTTATTAAACAACTCCAAACGTTGTAATTCGTGCACATATAACAGTTATATGCTCATAATTAATGAAATAAAAATGCTATAAATGCTATTATTTTGACTCCCTAGCTATTAAAATTTAGTTAGCTGTTAAATTAAACGCTATACTGTAGTATAAAAATATTTATTAATTTATCAAAATTAATTTCCGATTTAAGTTCGCATGGATTATTATTATTTTAATTAAATATACATAATTACACAAAAAAATAAGTTATGCCTAAATAAATAAAAAATGTTCTTATTTCAAAATAAAAATATAACAAATGTGCGTCGCAATTATGAAATAAATTATTTTGGATGGAAGCGATAATAAATTAATCGTACGGTAATGCGTTTTAGCGAGCGATAAAATTATGGGCTATAAATAAAATCAACACTACAATCAACGACGATTGCCGTAGCCTATCATTACAAATATCAAACTGGCCATTATTGGCAGCTCTGCCGCATCCGCCAACAACACCCGCATATTTCCACTGTAAACAAGAAAATCTGATAGCAAGTGTGATCTTTTTTTTAAAAAAAATATTTTAAACTTTTTGATTTAAAATAAGCTCTAATATGTCAATCTTATTCTGTACCGGCATTCGGTTCATGGAGCTGTGATCGGCGGCCACATGCGATTCGCATACAGCAGAACCACTGTTCGATATCCACACACCATTCATACATTTAAAGTCAACAAAATTGCCATTCAAGCATCGAATAGTAGCGGCATCGCCGTTGTATATGATATCTTTACCGCCAACCGGTTTCTCCACTTCGCCGCACGTTTCCTCGATATAACCGGTGTCGAACTTGCACAGCGTTATCGTTATTGGTTGGGTTGATGGTAACGATGATTCGATCGACAGTATTGGAACCGATTTCGTGTGGCTTTTGAACAGACATAGGACATCGTACTCGTTGTCGTCTTCGTCGTAGATATCACAGCTTTGGCCGGTGTTCACGTCGATTATTGATTTCAGTAAATTTTTGTTCAACGAATAATTATTATCAACTTTGACCATGAGTTTCATTCGTATGAACTTATAAGTGACTTGTTGTTCGCTGAGCGCGAATATAAAACTTTGTTTGCAATTCATTTTCCAAGTGAAACACCCGCTCGATTCGTTGCACGAATTGTTATTCGGTAGTATATTAGTGATATGTTCGTTGCCCGACGATTCCAATTTCATCACAGAATTCAATTTTATTTTATGGTTATAAGATGCTATGATTTAAATTTGGTAAAACAATACGTTAATAAATCGATATATAATAATCGCAGTAAAGAAAATTTTAAACATAGTGGTTGAAAAAACTACGGAATTCAAACAATATTGCAATAATCACTCACCACATATCGGTATTCTTTCCTTCCAGTGTCCATTATCGCAAGTGGCGATGCGCCTCCCACTCACTAGAACTTTATCGAGTCTGCAGTAATAAGCAACTGGTGATCCATTATCATATGCTTGTTGGTCGGGTTGGATACGCATATACTTTGGCACTTGAGGTCGACCGCAATTCATCGTTAAAGCTATTGGGATAAAATTCATGCAGAAAATAGCAGTTAATGTCGGAATCATTGTTAATATATTATTGAGTTAAATAACTTATGTTAAAATAATTAAAACAATAAATGTTTACTTTCGCGGATAACTGTCAATTGAATGAGAAGAGACTCGTCTTTTATATAGATTCTTCGAGTATATAAATCTACATTAAGTGTGGGATTCATCAGCCATGGGTACAAACAATGCACACAACAAATAAAAAAAATTTCTTGCAATAAAAACGTAATCAAACGAAAAAAATGAAATCATACGTAATATTATACGCGTAACACGAGAAGTGATGATGTAAATTATATATAGTCGTATATTTATGATACCAGTGTATACTAGATCTGAGTCCTTATAGGAATGACGGATGAAGGAATGAGGATGTGGCGAATGGCTGGTGACGTTTAACTCACGCGAATTTCTATCATCTTCAACACGAAAATAGTAACGCGTTAGCGATAACTCTATTGTTGTTTCTATTATGATCGGTTATCAGTAATTGGAAAGGGTTTAAATTAAATAGTCGTACAGAAGAAAAACTCTTCGATTACGAGTTAAATTTTGTAATCGTTATATGTTATTTGATAAAAAATCTAGTAAAAAATTTTAGCAAATCAAAACCGTTCGCAATATTACCTAGTATTTGATTAATTTCGTTTAGGCATTACAATTACGAGCGCAATGTGGCTGGCATTGCGTACCAATAGGCAACTCTTAAATTGCATGCTTAATAATAATAATAATAATTTTAATAACAATAATAATAGGAAGCAATTAACATAAAAAGTTATATAAGGTTATTGTAATAAGTTATTGATTTTTAATAGTGCAATCGCGCATTAAGCGTGCGATCGGTGTTAGTAATAATGTTTACACCAGTTATTAATAAGCAATCTATAATCTGATATCAATTTCTTTAACTATTATTGGAACAATTATCGGTAATTGACTGTTATTCCTACAGTATATCGTTGGGACAAAAATAGCTTTGATTTAAATCCTATTTACTGGGTATTGTTTATCGTGATTCTAATTATATCAAAAATTTATGCATTATTTAGGGTTAAAATATATTATCAAGAAGTTAGTATATTATTTTGTTTACTACCATAAAACTAAAAATTTTATCAAAAATATAGGTTGTCTTTGTACTATTAAAATTCTTTGAGAAAATTTTATAACTTTGCTCAAACAAAATTTTGTTGAGAAAACTAAAAATTTTTGGCTCACTTTAGTCAAAGAATATTTTATTCCTTGATTATTAGATTTATTTTTGAATTTTATAGGCAAATTAAAAAACTTTCTGTCTTTAACTTTTTCAAAGAATATACACAATTAGCACTTTTAGGATTAGCACTTCGATACTAATATGAACAGTTCTCTTAATGAAATAATTCAAACTTTTAAGTGTTTGAAAACAATTTATGCAAAATTTCATCGCCTAAAGCAAAAAAAAAATTAACAGAAAATGTGTTAAAATCAAGTAAATCCTTTGATATAATGTATACTTTGTACCACTTTGTGTAAAAAAGTGCATAATAAGGTAAACAAACAAATGGTATGCATACTAATCAAGAAGCATTAAAATATATATTAGAATTTTATGACTGTGATTAAAATAATATTTGAAAACGAAGCGAATCGAAAATTAAGTGATTAATAAGAGATATAACTAAAACACTTATGTTTAGATCAGCGCATCGTTTAACGTGCAAATTAAATGATATCTGCATAACTTTCATAGTTTGCTTTATCATACGGAAAATTACAAAGTTTTCCGCTCTTATCTTCCGTTTGCATTATCACAATTTTTTTGGTCGTTAACTTTCTGATTACATTATTTCACCTTTTAGATCAAATATGGGAAGTTTAAAATTCATAGATTCGATTTAATCTCCAAACTTTCACCTTACAAGGTAACAATTAAAAAACTTAGCCAAATTTGGAACTGTAATTATTATTTTTTGTTTTGGAAATTTTTTGGTAATTGAATTAGTAAAACAAGAACGACATATTCAAAGAGAGCTCATTTTGGTGACATATTTATTAGCTTTTTAGCCCATGATAAAAATAAGTTAAATTTATATAAGTCCTTAGTTAATATTAGAATTCGGCAAAATCCCTTTAATAGTGTAGGACTGCTGACACACAGACGGTGTCAAATCGTATTTTATAAAAAATGAGCTAAAAAAGTTTTAATCACATGTTGCACTATCTTTAAGATTAGAAATCATGCAAAATTAACCGTAAAATATCATTCAATAGATTTGGGTTAGGCTGTGGAATCGTTAATAATTTAAGGCTGAGGCACGACAAAATTAAAATTAAGCCCGATTTTTTATTTCAGAGCAAAATTTCAATTTACAAAAACAATGAATGCATTAAAATAGAATATTTAGTATTAAAACTTAATGCTCTGATTATTAGGGCTTTGAAAATCGTTAATTAACGATTCAGTTTTTCAAAAGAATTACTTAATTCGAACTATTTATAACTTCATA